>CANXYC010231332.1:0-21767 GCA_948193065.1 Aleurites moluccanus | reverse complement strand
TTTTTTTTTTTTTTTTTTTTTTTTTTTTTTTTTTGCATAAATAGATATTATTTAATTATTAAAATTAAAAATTATATTATAAAATAATTGCCATTTCATTAATTCAATCATAAAAAATGTCACACAAATTTTGGATTTCATATATATCAAACAAGAAAATAGATTGTATTCCATTTCCAATACTACAATAAATCTGTGATGAATATAATTAAGAAGAGAACATAGAGGTGATAAAGGAATATAATTATGAACATAGTATAAAAAGAAGAAGAAGAAGATGAAGATAATAAAGACAATTAAATTAATTAAAAGAATTAAAGCTTAAACAAATGCAATAAGGATCTATCTGATTTAGATTAATCAAACACATTATTCTTTTAATAAAAATAAATACCTGTAGAAAAGAAAAAAACAATAGAAGAAGAATTATCTTCCAGGAAAATCTTCCCCAGAAGGAAAATAAATGGCACTGACTTTGTTGGAGAGAGACAGAGAGACGATAAAGGGATTAGTTTAGGTTTTGTATTATTAATGGTTAATTACACTGAATACGTGTAAATGGTATAAGTAGCTGTTCTTTCCATAGTTGTGAATATTTAAATTTAATTTAAAACTTTCAAATGAATCTTTCTATTACAAAATTTAGATATAAAAAAATTTAATAATTATTAAAATTACTAATTGTAAATATGCGCTTTAAGCATATTTTAATTATATTTTTTAAAAAATTTTATTATATGAAAATTATTGTTATTATTTTTTATTAAATTTAAATATTTTTATAATTTTGAATATTAGTATAAAATATATGGATGAAATTTATTATATATAGATTAAATAAAAATAATAAAGATATATTATATATATTGATTTATATAAATTTTAATTAAAACTTATAAAACATAAAATAAAATAAAAAATTTATGATATAACTTCTTATAAGTGTTTTTGTGAATGAAAAATTTTCTAAATAATTTTTTAATTTTTTAGCTTTCAGCTATATATATTTTTTTATTTTCATATATTTGTATATGTGATATTTATATAAAAAAGAATAACCAATATATATTTGCAAATAAAATTTCAGAACAATAATTAATCAAAATTAAATTAATATTGAACTTATTTTTAACACAAAATAATCTAAATTATTTTACTTTTAATTTTCCGTCTCGCACGCATACATCTTGATTCTCAATTTGAGGGTTCAAAACATATTTTAAATTAGATTAATACAAATTTTTAACAATAAATTTTTTTTAAAGTGTTTGGCATTTTAAAAAAATTAATTAAAAATAAATATAAATACACTCAATTAAGATTTTTTTTAATCATTAAAATAGTGTTCATTCCAAAATAAATTTTAACAATTAAAATTTTGAGAAATAATAATTTTTTATTTACAAAAATCATTTTTAACATAATAGAATCCGATCACTTATTATATATTCAAGAGATTGGATTGTGACGCAGCGAAAAATAAATGAATTAAAAACAGAATCCTATTATGATATGTTGATTTGTGTACGAATACTGAAAAATAATCTTCTATAACCTGTTAATTTTAGAAATATAAGAAAATAAGTATTAATTTCGTTGATTAAAAAAAAATACAGAAAATTGAAAGAAACAACTTTCAACAAAAAGATTATTTTTAATTCAAATCAAAACTTTCTCAATCCGAAAATTTACATAACTATATATATAAAATAACTTTCAGAAAATCTTAAAATATATTATGATAATTTATTTTTAAAAGGAAACAAATCACCAGATTTATATAAATAAGAAAATAAATCAAAACTAATTTAAATAGAGAAATAAATCAAAACTAATATAATATTTTAAATAATATTTAAAATTAATTTTTTGTTAAAAATAATTGAAGAAAATAAAAATATTAAAAATATACAGATATAAAAATAAAAAACACTAAATCTTATTGATCTCCGTCAGATTGACTATATATATATATATATATATATATATATATATATATATAATACTTCAACATCTCTCTAAAAAAGAAAAATATTTAAACATTATTTTAATCATTGTATATATATTTATATATGTTTAAAATAAGATCAATATTAATAATGAACCATAATTGAAATTAGGCCTAAAAATTCAAATTATTTTTAATGAGGGGAATAGTTTATATTGAAGGTTATATCCAATCAAAATTTATAAGTTTCATTGCAAAAATTATTAAAGTATGGAAATCATGATGCAAATTTGCAATATATATAGATGCTCACCTCCTCATGGTCATAATATTATTTTCTTTTCTCAAGTTGACAATATATATACAAGTCAGCAATTGCTGTTCAGCGGAGTTGACTTTGACTGGTGGACCAAGAATTTAAGGAAGTGTACTTAATTACTATAGTAACCCCCACTTACAATGATAACCTTTGACAAAAACATAATCACTATGTTTGATTTGGAAAAATTATATTATTGGTGTTTGAATTTTTTAAAATTTATTATATTGATGTGTAAATAATTATTTTTTTTATTTGATGAGTTCTTTAATTTTAAAAAAAAATATTATATAAATATTTTTAATTTTTTTATAATTATCAAAATATTAATTTATAACTTTAAAATCTCTAATATTCGATAAAGAATAATAAAAAAATTGAATTATTGAATACAAAAATAAGATTTTAAAATAAAATTGGAGTGTTATAAATCAAGAGAGAAGATAGTTACAAATTAACACTTTAGAAATTAAAAAAATGACTAAAATATTTATATGATATTATTTTTAAAAATTAAGAAAATTGTTAGATAAAAAAATTTTCTAATTATAAAATTATAGATTTTAAAAACTTCATATACTAATAATATAATTTTTCCTTTTGAATAGGGGAATTTTCAACAATATATGTAAATTTGATATAAATCATTCATTTCATTGTTTTTTAAACAAAAAAAATTATGAATTATTCAAAATTTATGGTCCATTAAACTCAATTATTTCAAAATCTTTTGAAATCCTACATAAAAAATGAAATTTTGAAAAAAAAAATTATTTTAATAAATAATTTTTTTATGAATTATTATTTTATTATAAAAATATTATTATTTAAACTTATAAATTCTTTTTTATGTTGAAAAAATGAAATTGTATAAATTTATAAAATAAAAAATGTTATCTTTTAATTCAATAAATTTTTGACAAATTTTATTAATTTTAAAATCTTAATTCAAATTACTAAATAACCGTAAGTTTAGAGTTGAATATGCCATTTAATTCGCTTTCAATTTAAATCTATCACATTCACTGCTTTCATACTCAACCCGACCATCGAACTGATAGAGGAAAACGTTAAAGAATTAAAAATTTAATTGGAATTAAATTAAGGTTGAATCATGATTAATAAAAAAATTAAATAAATATTATATAATATAAAAAATATAAATTTAATAAAAACTTTAATAGAATAATATGAAATAAATTTGAATATAATTTTTTTAACAAATAATATAAAAAATAATTTAATTTTTTTTTAAAATAATATAATAAATAGGTAATAATAATTTTTTTTAAATAAAAATAAAAGAAATTTAATTTTTAGTACTAAATAGTTTAAATTTATTTTATGAAATATTTAAATTTTATTGTTATGGAAGGTGTTTATTAAAATTAATTTTACAATATAATTTATTTTAAGTGAAATGATATATTTTTATGGATAAAAGTTATATATATATATATATAATATTATTAAATTTATTATTATATATATATATATATATATATATATATATATATATGTCATAAAAGTAATAATTGATATTTATTTTAAATGGTTAGTACTCTAATAAATATTTTTATAGGTCGGGATTCTAATTTCAATAATAATATTTTTTTTTAAATTGAAAGTTAATATTCGATTAAATCAATTTTGAATTAATCAGATTTACGGATTATTTGATTAATTCAATTAAATTGAAATCAATTTTCATGAAATCAAATAAAAAAATCAGATCAAACAAAAAATAGATTGATTCCCAATGAAATCAATCCAATCAACCAATTCCATCCTATTATAAAAATAGTGATCCCACTAGTTATCCCAAAAATAATAACTAATAAATATCCAACTCCCTTAGTCCTATAAAAATACTACAGTCTACCTGTAGTTAATTTATTAATTTTGTAACATATCCTTATTTAATGTGCATTGCTATCAACAAATAATATTAATGGGAATATATTACAAAAAATCTAAATAAAATTTATTGATTTAACTGTATTAATTATATTTTCTTAATTTATTAAAAATTAAAGTAAGTCTATTTTTATGTAACGGAAAAAATAATATCCAAATACTTTTCTAAAAACAAAGAAAAATAGACTAATCCTTTTCTAATTCATAAATTGTAACAAAGAAAAAATTTGTTTTTTTTTTTTTTACTATTTTATCCTATAATGATCACTATTAACATTAATTATTTTAAAATAATTTTATTAATTATAAATATACTAAAGCCAGTAATAGGAATATCGGAAAAAAAAATTCTTTCTCAATTATTTGCTCTTACATTCAAAAAAAAAAAACATTTTTTTTATTTCAAAAAAAAAATGCCTGCCAAAAAAAAAAGTAATTTTCATTTTTAACTAAAGTCAATTCAATTTAATTAACTTAATTACACCGTACGATTGAATCAAATAAGCACTTATATGTGGAATAAAAATTTCGCCAACTATAAACCTTTAGGTACTATCTTATTCAATATTTCTTCAATTTACTCTTTTCTCTATAAATGCAATGCTCAACAATAATGATATGTCCCAATACACCACAACTAGCTATCAACTCACTAGTCATAAGAGATATAAGGAATGATATATAAAATAATGAAATAATTAGTCTAAAATTTTTATATTTTATTATATTATATTAAAATTTTTTATATATTTTTTAAATTATATTAAAAAATTTATAAATTTTAATTATATTAAAATTTAAAGTATCAATATAAAAAATTCACAGTATATCTTATTTTCATTCTAATTTTCATTTAAATATTATCACTCTCAATCATATCGAAATTTTTATTTTCACCACAATCACTACCACCTTCATCAAATTTAATAATATACAATATAAATTAATTAAATTCTTTTAAAACCCAAATAAAAATTAATTGAAGAAAAAGAGAACAGTAATGAAATTTTACCAAAACTCCGTTACAGCTAGAGCTCCATAGTTGCCAATGTTTTTGACTTGTTGGCCTGGAGCAATTGGGACAGCAGTGGTTAATTGGGCTTGTAAACCTGATAAATACATAAGCCTTTGCGGGTCTTTAGAGGCCAAATTAATGACCGTATTAACCAAAGAGTCTTGCTTTGGTGGAATAAAAGGTGAACATTTGCTATTAATGGGCACGATTGAAAGATCTAAGCTGTCATCTTGAGAAGCACAAGGGTCAAGAGCTCTTGTGCTTGAAATTAGAAGAGCAAATAAGAGAAATTTGGCTAGCTTTGGACTCTCCGAATTAGTAGTGACTAGGACCGACGAGGTCCAATCTTACCCCATAAAAGTTAAAATGAAAATAAATAGCTTATTATTTTGCTACAGTGGTTAGTCGTGCGTAAAGGAAGATGGATCATCCACTGATTTTTTTTATCATCCACTAATATTTTTTATTTTTTTATTTTTTATATTTTTCTTATTCTCTAATCTAATTCACTGTCCAACTATTCTTATTTTTTTATTTCTCTTTTGTTATTCTTTCTTATTTTTTTATTTTTTTTTATTTTATTTTTTTTCAGTGATAAGAAATATTTGATATTATATTTAAATTTATTTATATTTAATTATTAGACCATCACTTTTTTATTTCTTTTATTTTTCTTGTTCTTTAAACTAATTCACATGTTTAATTATTTTTATTTTTTATTCCTTTTTTATTATTTTTTTTCTATTATCTTTTTTATTTTATTTTTCTTTGGTGATTTGAAATATTTATATTATATTTGATTTATTTATATTCAATTATTGAATCATTATATCATGTTAAATTATGATTTAAAAATTTATATATTGCACGGTAGTAATTTTAAAATTTATTACTTTTCTTGATAAAATTTTTTTTATATTATCTACCCTGAAAAAATTTTATGGAATCGTCACTGAATGGAAGTCGAGAAATGTATAAATATCTTCCAGCCCAGGTGGTGGTGGCGCTATATGTGTCTCTTCTTTCAAACCAGATCCTTGTAAACAATTCGCTTCGCTAGAGACAGCCAAACCAGGAGAGGTTTGACGGTAGTCACACATGCAGGTCCTAGCACAAGCAGTTACGTATTTGCATTCGTGTTCCCTATGTCTCTACTAATTGTCACCATCTTCACCTCCATTAAAATTGTTGAAAAGCTTGATGGAGACTATCTTGACGAGGTTTTTTTCTTTTTAATTTCAACTCTATCTTTTTCTACAGTAGTTTTGAATTTTTGAAATCTTTTTCAAATTGTTTTTATTGAATAGTGAACTGAGTGAATTATTTTTCCTCATTTTTGTTGGCGTGTGTTTGTTTGAATTCATTGAATTTGGTTTCTGAGTCTGGAATTGAACCCACTTCAATTGCAAAATAAAAGGATAACGCAAAATATAATGTACAGAAGAACTGTGATCGATTTGGTTTCCTGGTTTTTGAATGTTGCTTTGTGGATGAAACTGCGAATGTGAATATGACAGTTGTCCTATTGTTTCTGACAATAAGCTTGTTGGGAGTCTTTTATTTGCTAAAAATGGAGTTTAAGTTCCGTAGGTAAAATTTGGGTTTTAATTCAATTATAAATAAGAGAATGTGGGTACTGATTTTATGCTCGATCTGAAAATTAGAAATGATGTATACAAATGGTTAGCTTGTGAATTTGCTGTGATTTGTGAAAATTTTCTTAAATTTTAGAATTTAATTGGGTTGGTTGTAGGTAAAAGAGTCAGAAATATTTTGAGCATTTAAATAAATATTTTAATTAAAATTTAATTTTTTAAAGTTTGACTAACAAAACAAAATCAATGAAATGATTTTGTAAATGAAATTAAAATATAAAATTTTTTTAATATAATTTAAAAAATACAAACACTTTTTAAAATAATATGATAAAATATAAAGATTTTATAATAATTATTTTTAAAATAATTTAGACATTTTTGAAAACACAATAATAAATTTAACTTAAAAAAATAAACTATTTTTATTTAATATAACATGAATAATTATTTAAGAATGGAAAAATTAATTTTATAAAAAATCTCAAATTCGAAGTTGAATCCTAATAAAAGCAGTGAAGAATAACACAAATATTTTTTATCTTTATTTTACCATAAAATATTTTAAGATAATTGCACTTATATTATATTTTATTTTTCTTTCTTAGACTTTGATAATTTTCTTTTCCTATCTTGATCAGGAAATTAAGAATGGCACCTTGTAAATACTATCTTTAGTCAATAATTGGCAAAAAAGTTTTTTAAAAAAAAATCACATAAATTTAGATCCATCCACATTTAATAGACTCCAAAATTGACTTTCAACAACAATTATCTTTAGTCATAAGCCCATATATACATATAGTGGTCCTTTAGTTGACAATTGACACAGATAAATAGCCTTTAGTGGTCCTTTAGTTGACAATTGACACAGATAAATAGCCTCTAGTTGACAATTGACACAGATAAATAGTTGAATATATATATATATATATATATAGTGGTCCTTTAGTTGACAATTGACACAGACAAATAGTTGAATACCAAACTTCTCTTCAATACCATAGATAATATTAATATTACTTTCAGAATATTGAAGATTAACACTCAAAGTATTAGCAATGGTTAATTACAAAGTTGTTCTTACACTCCTCATTTTGTATGGTATGTTTAATTATCTTTAATTAATTTGCTTAACTTCTTAATTAAAACTATGCATATCTTTCATGAAATGTTGTTGTTAATACTTGCAAAAATAAATTATATTCAGGTGCAATTTCATTAGGGATCAGTCCAATGAGAAGTATAGGAGCCAAGGCTTGTCCTCTTTATTGCTTGGATGTAGATTTCATGACCTGTGAATCTTCAGGGGATAAGAAGCTCAGCTGCAATTGCTGCAACTGCTGCTTAGCCCCGAAGAACTGCACCCTTCACCTTACAGATGGGACTTCAGTTTTTTGTAAGCCAAAATGAAATTAGAGACTTGCAATTTGAATGTTGTTGTGGGCTTGATTGTGTGATTGTCTTTCTTACAATGTAAATTAGGGCAAGTGCCCATTTCAAATGTGTGCTTGTAACCCAGGGGTTAGCCCAACTGGGAACTCTGTTCGTTCTTTACTTTATTGATGAGGTTTGAATCCTAAGAGCAATCTTTAAAGAAGGTATTTTCTCTTTTGTGAATCTCCTAATTTTATTATAATGCTTTGAATGTAAGATTTGAAATATTTGATTTCAAGACTTCGCCAACTCGAGCAACTAGACTTAAGACCCTGATCTAGTATACCATTGACCGTTAATACGAGGGAATCTAAATTCAAGGAATTGAAATGGGTAAACAGGAAAATTTAACATGGTTGCGAGCACGCGACTCTCACATTCCGGTGATTGATGGAATTGCTGACAACGATGAAAGAACAAGTTCGACCTGTTGAAGACGTTGGAAGGCACCACACGCGAATCTGCATTAGAAAGGAGTCGGCTTTTTTTCTCATATCTGTTGATTCTTGGGATTTCTCTCAAAATTGATGGCTAAGATGGGTTCGTGGTGATCTAAAGGGGTCGAATAAGGTCACCGTTGCTCCGATTAGTGTTGGGAATGGGCAAGAAAGTGTGGCCGCAGTTTTGTATTAGTTTCTCTCGCTAAAACCATCTTCTTCTTTCTCTCTATTTTTTTAAAAGGTATGACAATGGGTGAAAGCTTTACAGGAAGGTTGCTTGTGGGTCATGGGTCAATTGCTTAGCTAGTCTGATCGATTCTTCTTCTCCTTCTTACGGTCGTTCTTTGTTTTGATCGGCTCCTCCTCTGCGTCCTCGTTGGCCAAGACAAAATAGAGTTTTTTTTTTTTTTTTTTTGACGTGTCGGTTGATATGTAGAACATTTATGGATTTAATCAGAGAAAAAAATCGCAGAGAGACTGACACGTCATTATTGCGATGAGAAACTCATTGGAAAATTTGAAATGTTATCTTATTGCCAGGGAATACAATTTTAATTTGATTCGTCCATATTGGATCGTTGTGATTTGAATTAAATGAATAAAATTTAATTTATTTAATAAATAAAATAAAATATATTTTTTTATTTTATATCTGGTATAGTTTGGAGTGAACGCAAAAAGTATAATTATCGATTTGATTTCGACTCCATTATATATATAATATATATTTTTATTTTTTAATATTTTATTTATAATTTATATATTTTTTAAATTTATATTTATTTTTTATGTAAAATATAAATTATATTATATGAATATTTAAAAAAATATAAATAAATTTATATATATATTTAAAAAAATAAAAAATATATAAATGAATATATTTGATCTGACTCGCCCGTTATTCGTATTGCCTCGATATGAAATGGAGTTAATAATGAAGTGAATATTTTTAAAAGTGTATATTTTTATTATTAAATGGGTCGAATTCAAATTTTATAAAATCTATCACAAATTCGATTCCTTACTATTTCTACTTATTACAAAAATAATTGAAATTTAATAATTTTATTGCATCAAATTAATGTTTATCACATTAGAAATAAGCATAAAGTTTAGTGATTTTTAATATTAATTATTCTCTTACATGCCATAAATCATCTTTCATGTTCATGAACTTAGCTGATAGAGAAAATGCATGTAAATTTTTTCTGCCTAACCCACATTCATGCCCTTTCCGCCTAACCCTCATTCTTGCCCATCACTTTAGTAGTTCGTATTCTCTGTCTATACTATTTTTTGTGCGACACTTATTTTATAAATAATATTAATTATCAAAATATTTTTAAAAATAAGTGATGTAATGTATAACAAAAATATGAGATAAAAAAATAATACACAAGAAAATAAATAATTTAAATTATAATTTTAATTCACAAAAAGATGATTCATTGCAATGAAAAATAATTTTTGGACATAAAAAAATTTTTTATAGGGGTGTTCGCGATAGATTGATTCAAATTTAAAATTACATTTAATTCAATCTATAAATTATAAATTATAAATTAATTAATTTAATATAATATTCAAAAAAATTAAAATCAATCCAATCCAATCTATAATTGCAAATTAGATTATATGATTTTATATTATATAACTTATATTTTTTATTAATTATTATTTTATAAAAAAAGTAAAATATATTAATATATTCAACAAAAATTTAAAGGGTGTAATAATATAAAATTAAAAGGACTATAATTTATTTTTAAAATATAAAAAAGATTAATATAATATATAAAATCTCATGAGTTAAATAATAAATAAAGATATAAGAATTTTTCTCTAAATATTTTAAAAAAAGTCTAGACATTTATTTTAATAAGGATAAATTATTAAAAAATTTCTTAAATTTAATAAAACACATATCTAACTTTTATTATTTATTGTAAAATAACTTTTAAAAACTAAACTAATCAAAATAAAAATATATAAATATTTTATAAAAAATTTAAAAAGCCATTGCTAATTTATATTTTTCTAGAATAATAAATCTTTTTATAATAATGTAAATATATTTTTATTTTATTAATTTAAAATATATTTTAATGTAAATTTTTTCACTCGTTTTATAAGGAGAATAATTAAAATGATTTTTTTTTTATTTTTTAAATAATATGTAAGAATTAAGAATTATACTCAATTTTTTATGAGAAAATATTTTCATAAAAAGTAAAATATCTGAAATTAGAGTTTTCCAATAAATTCACGTATAATTTCAAAAATTATGTTATATTTTTTAATATTTAAAATATTTAATATTAATTTGCATATAAAATTATTATAAATTAACTAAATTCAAATTAATTTAAGTTTTTTAACTTAACATATATATATATATATATATATATTGGATTAGTTTATGGGTTGATATATGTAACATTCAACTCAACTTATAAAATATAAATTGAAATCTTTTTAAACTAACTCAATCCGCAACACTTAATAACCATTATTTAACTGAGAATTAAATTGGTAGTTCTATTCTCATTTGCTTTTGTGCTTAGTTTCAACTCATAGGCATTAAATAATATTAATAAATAATTAATTAATAAAATAAAAATTCATAAATATTAATCTATTATCATTAATATAAAAGTAACATAGAATAATAATATTCTTAAAAATATTTGAGTGGAAACATAAAAAATAAAATAAAATAAAATCTAACAACATTCATGAACACTCATTCCACACATACATCTATACATATACCATTTTGTTTTTTATAGAGAAATCAAGTGATAAAATAAAAAAATAAGTAAAGCATAAGAAAATAATAATAAAATTCATCTCCCCAAATTATATGTAATTCAAAGTGAAAAAAAAAAAATCAAATATATCAAAAAATGAGAAATTAACCTGCAAAAATAATAATAATAAAATAAATTATACAAATTCATCCAACAAAATATATAGATATGTACATATGAGAATATTCATGTGCTCTCCCAAACACATATTCATGGTTTTAAAACTTTAAAAACCCATGCTTTATCACCAAAAACCTTATTCCAAATACTGTGTAAGGCAATGGAAAGATAGGGCATCATATCTAATCAAAAACTTTAAAGCAATGATTTTATGTATTCTTAACAAATTATTGAAAAACGAATACAACAGTTATAATATTTTAATCTAAAATTTTAGGATAGCCATAATCTAAAATATTAATGTATGAATTTATGATTTTTTTTCATACTTATCACATTGAAATAACCAAAGATTAAGAGTCACTTGTTAATATTGAAACTCACATCTTCGATATCCCATTTGTTAATGATAAAAATCTCATTTCATTAAACGATATTTTCAATAAATTTATTAAAAGAATATATTTATGAATATGACATAACAGTTTAATCCAAAATTTTAATAAAATATATTTATGAGTTATTTTCGCTTGTATCATTCACTAAATACACCTTTATGTAATATGGAATTTTTCATTTATTTAAAATCTTAATATGTTATATTAAATTATATTTAATTAAAAATAACTTTACATTCATAATCATTACCTTCATAGTAATTAAGAACTCTTAAATTAATTAACCTTCTACCACATTCCATTCATTTACACCTACAAAATTATTATGCAATTTCTTTCATTTATCTACATTTTTAACTTATTATTATATTGTGTTTGTGATATTTTTTTTTATATATTAGAAAATATAAAAAAGAAAAGAAGAGAAAAGAAAAGAGAAGTCATTAGAAAAACATGGTATTGACAAAGTACAAACATTTAAATGCCAAATGGTATATTATAGTTTATAAAGTTTTCCTTTATTTATTTTGAGGAGGTGAGATGGATTACATTTTTCATTGAATTAATTAAATTCCTTTATAATGCTATACATATAGGAATTAAATCCGAAAATTTTTACAATTTACATTTTTTTTTTAATAAAGAGATTAAATGTAATTCTAAGTATTTATCATAACTTAATTAGCTTGTTCTTTTTATTTATCATAACTTTATTAGAGACTCAAAACATAAAACAAATGTCAATTTATTTTTTTGACAAAATAAGTATATTCATTCCCCTAAAGAAAGTAAAGAGACTAGGTATAATTTGAGATATTTATCACCATTTAATTAGTTTTTAATTTTCTTTGCCAAATAAGTGAACATAGTTAGCTTTTTCTTTTGTTGTCGAAATTGAAAAAGTAAAATAAAGTTGTTTTCTATCTTCAGAAATATAAAATAAAAAGAACATCACAAATGATTTTATTGGAAAAATATCTAATTTGGAGCATAAATTTTTTTAAAAAAATTCAACTCATATTATACATTTTAATTCAATCAAATTATTCATTTATTTTTTATTTTTGGATCAATTAAGAGTTTTGTTTGTTAATTTTGACATTTATTCTGTTAATATAAGCCTATTTCATATTTTTAAATAATTAAAAAATTATATTTGTTAAATAATAAAAATATTCAAAATAAAAATACTCATTTAATAAAAATTATTAAAATTAAAAAATCATATTTAATTTTAAAAATTAAAAAAAAAATCCAGATATGGAAGAACCCAGATCTGAAATTTTATCAAATCTCAACCAATGAATCAAAGAAAAACCCACCGTTCCAAAATGGGTATGAGGATGGAGGCAAATTTTGCTGGCTGCTTCATGGTTGGTAGTTCAATTTTGTTGGGCGACTTTTGGACCCTAGAGGCAATTCACTGAAGCAGGTGGAAGCTACCACAGGCTGCCGTGTATACATCAGAGGGCAAGGATCAATAAAGGACCCAGACAAGGTAGTGCATGCCCATATACATTCTTTTTGCTGTTAAAATTATCTATTTTTAGTGAGGATTCAGCTGAAACTGATAGATAAAAACATCAAGTTCATGAAAGGAGTTCCCCCCTCTTCTCTCTCCTCAAAAATTTACATTTAAGGTTGGCTCTGTTTTTCTATTCCTAATATATTTCCATCCTGAAGGAAGAGAAGTTAAGGAGAAGACCAGGCTATGAGCACCCGAATGATCTATTTTACATCTTAATTGAAGCTGATTTACCTGCTAATATTGTTGATATTAGGCTGAGACAGGCACAAGAAATTATAGAAGAACTACTTAAACCTGTGGTATGTACTCCACTCTTCTTTATTATGTTTGGAAATATTATGAAATTTTAGGATTTTGTAATCATTACAGCGAGGGCTAATAATTCTAAGCATGACAATGAGGACGGAGGCAAATTTTGGAATGGTGGGTTTTTTTTTTTTTTTTTTTTTTTTTTTTTTTTTTTTAATTCATTGGTTGAGATTTGATAAAATTTCAGTCCAGATCTGGATTTTTTTTCTCCTAATTTTTGAGTTTTGAGTTTTTATTTTTAAGTTTTAAAATTAATATTTGTTATTATTAAAAAAATATGATTTTTAGTTTTAATAATTTTTATTAAATGGGTATTTTTATTTTGAATATTTTTATTATTGAACAAATATCATTTTTTAAAATTTTAATTTTTTAATTATTTAAAAATATTAAATAAAGTTCACGTGAATAAAATTAATGTTAAAATTAACGGACAGACTATTTATTAATTTAAAAATAAAAAATAATGAAGTAATTAGATTAAATTAAAATATGTAACTTGAATTAAATTTTTGTTAAAAATTCAAATCCTAAATTAGATATTTTTCAAATTTTATTTTTAGGTGAAAGGTTTTTGATTTGAGATTTTTCATTGATATGAGTTTTTAATAATTATTATTTAATTAATTTTCATTTTAAAGTAAAAGAAAAAAAAAATAAGTAAAAAATTGGACTATTTTCATTTAAAGTAAAAATAGAATACAATAAAAAAAAATAAAGTAAAAAATAGAATAAAATAAAAATGAAGTGAAAAAAAATCTCTTCGTTGATATGAGTTTTCACTAATTATTATTTGATTCATTTATATTTTAAAATAATAAAAAAAAAAAGTAAAAAAGGACTATTTTCATTTTAAAGTAAAAAATAGAATACAATAAAAAATAAAGCAAAGTAAAAAAAGAAGTGAAAATAATCTACGCGCCAGATAGGGGTCGAACCTATGACTTTCTGCTTAGGAAACAGACGCTCTATCCACTGAGCTACAGGCGCTTTTAAATTCCTTGCATTATTATAATTAATAAAACATTTAATGAAATAGAGAAACTAGAAATTCTCTATTGACAGTTAGACCCAATCTTATCGTATGAAAAAGCATCAACCATCAAATATTTGCATTATATTTTTAAAAATTTATTCAAAGATTTGATTCGATAATTGTGAATTTCCTGATTTGAGAATAAGCCAAATGCAAATTCTTTTTTTGGTACTCAAAATATATAGCATACCGGCAGCAGATTTTGAAGCAAAGACTCCAATAAATCTTGGTTTTTGGTCAGAAGTGAATTGAGCATGGAGTAGTGGTGGCTCTGGTGCTGGAGCTGCAACAAATAACTTGGCCATCTTCTTTCTGGGATTGGAATTGCTTTGTTTTCTTTTAAAATTTGAAAGTTGAGATTTACCCAAAAATAATACAATCTATAGTATTTGATATTATTGTTATTTTTTATTTATTTTTGTTTTTAATTATTAAAAATCATAAAAAATATTATTTTTTTTATGTTATTAATTTTATTTCTCAAATTTTTTAATATAATAAAAATAAAAAATTGAAATGATAGAAAGAAAAAGTTTCAAAAAACTATTAGTAGTTCTGGGCTAAATATATAAATTAAAAAAAAAAAAAATTGAAAATGTAAGTAATACAGCTAACTCACTGAGTTGAAACTCCCAATAAAGACTCGGGCAGAAGCCTATGGGGATAGCACGAAATTCCCTAAACACCCTCCAAAAAATTTCCAATTTCCATATCTATATCCTATTTTGCCTGACATTCAGACAACTGAAAACGCCCATGGAGATTTAACGAAATCCGGCGAAATTCGATGGCGAAATCGGAGAATTCGAAAACTAATATCGCGCCTTACACCAATTCCTCTGCCAAAGTCCATCCGTCCAACGACCCTGAAACTGATCCTAATTCGTACTCGCTCGAGAAGTTTAGACTTTATGAGACTAGACAGGTGAGCCAATCAGATCCTTTTTTTTTTGCCTTTTCTAATTGACTTGTTCCGGATTGTGAAGTCATGTTTGATTGATCAGAAATCGAAGGAAATTAAAATTTTGGAATTTAGTTTTATTTTTTAATGTCTTTTTGGGGCAAAATGATTTTTGTGGTTATAACAATCCACCATTTCTTTGAACAGAGATTTTATCTAATTGGTAGTGATCGGAATAAGAGGTTCTTTCGAGTATTGAAAATTGATCGTTCAGAGCCTTCTGATCTCAATATCAGTGAAGACCCAGTGGTATATTCACCACAGGAAATTAAGTCTTTGCTTCAGCGAATTGCTGAAGGCAATCGTGCTACTGGGGGACTAAACTTTGTGGCGAAGGTTTATGGAATTGCTGGTCAGTGTTATTATTTCTTCATCATGTACTTTTTCAATCGGTGTTTTTATTTATGATGGCGATGGATGTTCTTTTGGGTCTTTTCAGGTTGCATTAAGTTTTTGGAGTCATATTATTTGATTCTGGTTACAAAGCGTCGGCAGATAGGATGTATATGTGGTCACGCAATATATGCTATAGATGAAAGCCAATTAATCGCAATTCCACATGCATCAATTCAAACTGATGCGGCACATTCTAAAACTGAGATAAGGTAAAGGTACATCTGTCCTCTATTGACCAGTTGTTGATTAGTTTTTGTTTCTCTCTCTCTCTCTCTCCCCCCCTCTCCCCCCTTGAGTGCTTGTGCTATAGATAAATAGATTCAAAGCCAGATTTATTGATATGACTTAAAAATTGATTGCATGGTTGATAACAATGCCAATGTGAAATGGGCAAGAATAAGTTTTGTTGTTGATTTGATTTGATATGGTCCATTATCAATATTGCTTCAAGTTTGTGCTGCCCACCTAGGTTTTAAATAACAGAATCAGAAATAGTAATGGACATGGTAAGAGTGCTACGGAATTAGTCCGAATTCGATTGGATTATTCTGAATTGGATGCCGAACTGCGAATTTTTATAGCTGCTCGCAAAATACTCAAATCAACGATAAACAAGCATTCAATAAAATATAAGTTTGAAAACCAGGAATTTAAAAAAATATGCAAGATATTGAGTGAATAATTGGATGAATCATGACAAATGGTAGTTTCTCATTTTTTGGCTATCATTTCTTGGAGATCGGTGAATCATCCATAGGAAATGGAAAATAATGCAACAGTGGGTTAAAGTTCTATTACAAAATGGCCTATTTAAAAGATATGCTACCCACTTCCCTTCTCCTCGTGTGTGTTTTTATGCTTGCGGCCTTTGTGATTTTACCACTTAATTGTGGCTTCCTCTGATCTAATTCTCCAAAAAATTCAACTTTTCCATGGAATGTAAATGAATCCTTATATTAGATTCACAGTTTTAAAATGATCGGAGGAAAAATAATGCTAAAAAGGAAGTGAGGGAATAAACGAATAATTTGATGCTAAAATCAGTTGTGGCAGATTGTTGCTTGCTGAATTTGTTTTCCTTGTTGGCACTGTTTTATGGAAATTTTGTAGATTCCACTATTGCCATGATCACTAGCATAACTTTACCTAATTATTTGAGCTCTCTACAATATTCCTTTTGTAGAGATGCTTCATGACATCTTAAAAGCCAATCTCTCATTTAAATAGACACTTTTTACCTTATTTGTTGCCCTGAATTTCTGGTATAAGCATGTTATGAATATTTCTCGCTTTTTATATGGGAAAGTGCCAAATTTTTAGCATTCTACCATTCCCCTCATATGCATCAGAATTTGATGTTTCTATTTGTCAAAAGAATGTTTCTTTTTTCTTTTGACGGTCTCTTTAGCTTCTTGATTTTTTTTATGCTATTGTTGAACTTTGGAGTCCAAGGGTTGGGATCGGGGAATATAGCATATATTTGAAAGTATGCATGTTGTCAAAGATACTGTTCACATACTCTTTGCTTCTTTTCCTGTCAAAGAAGAATCCAATTTTAAGCTACGCCTAGTAATAGCATCTTGCTGACAATTGGTGCTCTTTCTGTTAAAGTCCTTGGAAATTCCTGAGAAAGAATTCTTTACAAAAAAGAAAAACCTTCATTTGTGTTGGTTAGATTTAGCCATGGAATTTTGACAGCCTGAAGGCAGGCCATTCAAGCTCTTACTGGACTATCCTATTCTGGTCTTGACCCCTGTGTTGTTTGAGTTAGAAATCGCCTAACCATCTTACCTGGAGTTTCTATATCCTCATTTGCTTTCAATTAGTACCTTGCACGTGTGAAGATTTTCCCAATAGATACTACTAATGGGCTACTTGGGATTTGAGTCTGAATTATCAATGTTGGATATTTAAAATTTTCTATTCATCCATTTCTTTTCTCCATTGAAGAATTCTATATATTATTAGTTTGTTACATGATGCACCCCTTATCCAACATGACTCAGACTATGTGTCTAAGTAGTTTCCCCCCATCTTCTCAAATGCAGGTACAAAAAACTATTATCCAGTGTGGATTTGACTAAAGATTTCTTCTTTAGTTATACATATCCTATAATGCAAAGCTTGCAAAAAAATGTGTCCTCAATGGATAAAGATAAGATGCCATATGATAACATGTTTGTGTGGAATGGTTATCTAACTAAAGCTATTCGGTCGGCATGTGGCAATACTATTTGGACAATAGCGTTAGTCCATGGGCATTTTAAGCAGGTTAGCATGCATTCGGTTTACTTCTTTGTTATTTTAATGTCTCTGTAATAGAACATTCGATAATGTTAATATTTTAAGCTTCATAAATTGGCAAAAAAATATATTCTTATATTTAGTTGACCATTAGAACTTAATTTTCAATTTTATTGAATAACCTAAATGTTGCAATTCTCATAAGTAATGCTATGTGCTTACTAGCTGCTTAAATGTTCTTCTGACAATACTATGGAATATAGATTTGGGAATATTTTGGAAGCACTTGAAGATGCTTGGAATGTTCTTTATAAAAATTGTAGCATAAATGCTAGACTTTGTTACTAAAGGAAAAATACAGGGGGCTTTTTTCCTTTGTTGATAACCAGTGACTAGGTCTGCTATATATATTTTTTTTCATTGTGTATACTTTTAGGAATCTTTTATTTATCTTAGGAAGCGGGAATAATTTTTTTTTTTTTTCAATTGAAAGTACAGTTATTGCTTGACATTATCCTTTACTTTCACTATAATTGAGTAAAATGTGTATTTAGCATTTTGACCAATTATATTTATTGATGACAGATTAGGCTATCAATCTTTGGGAGGGACTTCAGTGTTTCTCTGGTTTCTAGACGCTCTCGGCATTTTGCTGGAACCCGGTATGTTTTCATTTCAACTTAAGATTATTTATGTGAACAGCATTCTGTTGGATCTTCCAGCATTGCGCTTGATAACTGATTTATATGGGTTTATGTCATTAGTTAGACTCAGATGCTTCATGATTTTTAGATCTTGCCTTTCGTTAAAAGCTTCTACGTTTTCAACATCATTGCATGCATCAGCTGTAGGGATGAGCACAAATCTTGAGATTACCGAATTGAACCGAAAATCTCCAGAACCGACAGTTCTGTTTACTGTTTGACTGTCTCCGAGCTGAACTGTACTAAAAAAATTATTTTGGGATGGTTCTAGATCTTATTGTCATGCTCAAACTGATACCCGTACTGAACCAAATTGAACTATACAGTATTGAAATAACCAATATTTTATGTATCTATAGTATGTTAGTTGATAATAATAATAATAATAATAAAGAATTTAATAATAAACATAATCTTATATGAATTTCTTTCCATTAATTTCTTAATAATTAATAATAATTAAATTCTTTATTATTATTAAAGATTATGAACAATTATTATATAAATATAAGTAGAGTCATTACTGAATAATTAGTACATACTAATTAGTGAATACTAAGTACTAACTATTAAGTTATGTGTTAACATCAATCTTTTATTGCTCAACATAGAAAGTAAATTTATTTGCAAAAATTGTTACTAACTATTAAGCAATAAATGGAATTGACATAAAATTATTATATAAACATATATAGGATCATTATATATATAAATATATACATATATTCAATTGAAAAAAAAGAAAACAAGAATTTGCATCGAACTTTTGATCAAATGTTAATTTTGTAAAGTTTTAACCATTAAACCAATTCTAATTGATTTGTAAAATCATTTCCTTAAATAGTTTATTAGCATTTATATTTTTATACAAGTTAAATTTAATTTTTCATTTTGCGAAAAAAGTTGTATTATTATGTGTGCTTTTCTAGTAGTGTTTGACAATATGTGAATTTATGTATTTTTTTTTTATGAAAACTCAACTCAACCTTAATCCAAAAATTAATTGGGGTCATCTATGTGGATTTTTTGTTTCCACTCTAAACGTTATTTTTTATGAAGTCTAATGAATTTTATTTGTGTTTGAAAAATATTTAAGTATTTAAATTTCTTTTATGGATTAGAATTTTATATTTTTTTTATAATATAATTTTGTTTTAGAAAAATTTCGGTTAATGATTTCTTTTTTTAGAATTGATTTTTTTTTATATTTTTTTTTGAATTGTGCCGATTTAGATTGAATTGCACTGAAAGTACTGAATTCCTGAACTGAATTGCCCCAAATTTTTGGAACAAGACAATATGGGGATTTTTTTTGTACATGAAATGGTTCCAGATTTTGAATTTAAAATCCCCAACTTTTTGGAACAGTTCTGGAGATTTTCGAATCTCCAAATTTAACTGAATCATGCTCACCCCTAATCAGCTGCAATACTACCATAGATCAGTGATAGAGCCAGGATATTTTTTAGGGGGGCCAAAAAAAAATTATTAGTCATTATACTACAATTACTACTATAAAAACACAGAGAATGTCAACTATAACATTAATAATTTGTCATTTCATACTTTCACATGCAAATTATAGATTAAAAAGAGAGAATAAGGAACTTGATTAATCGCAAAAATGCTTGAATCTCGTCACCAATAGAATATTTAAAGTGCTTTTTCTTGTTCTTTAATATGCCTTCTGTAACATGCTAAGCAACTAAATAAATGTCCACATAAATAATAGTATATATATTTGCATATAATATTATAAAAATCTAAAGAACTGGAAGGCAAGTGGCAACAGGGCAATGGTTGTGACTCCACCATGTTAATACCGTGCACTGATTACTGGTGGCGATGATCAATGGTTTTGGCTTATGTTGGAATGGTTATTGGTGGTTGATGGCTGTGGACCTGTGGTTGGCATAGAGAAGGATGAGAAAGAATATGCCCTTGAAAGAGAGGGAAGAAAGAGAATTGGTCGTGTCACCTGAGGAGGAAAGAGTAATGTGCCCTTGAAAGAGAGGGAAGAGAGAGAATTGGTCCTGTCACCCGAGGAGGAGAGAGTGGGTTGCCTTCTCAATCCTGTATTCCTAATGTCTACCCAGAATGCCATTTTGGATTTCTGTTAGTCCCGTTTCTGGAAGTGACACCAATTATCTGGTTGCAATTTATATGCAAGTGCAGTTTTATGGTCGTCTCAAATTTATCTTTGATGACCACCATGAACTAAAGTGAATCTCTGATAATTAACTTATGATTGCTTTTATTTAAACTTCTGATTTTTCTGCTGTTGGGATTTTTTTTTTTTAAATTAGAAATAGAAAAATGATTTATCCTCACTAAAAAGCAAATGTGGGAAAGTTCGCATTTGTATTCAGGTAGGAATTTTTGTAATGGTGGCTTGTTAATTGGGTGCAGTTATTTGAAAAGGGGAGTGAATGATTGGGGAAGGGTCGCAAATGAGGTTGAGACAGAGCAAATTGTCCTTGATGAAGAAGCTGGATCATGCAAGGGGAAAATGAGTTCTGTTGTGCAGATGCGTGGATCTATTCCCCTTTTCTGGTCACAAGAAGCTTCAAGATTTAGTCCTAAACCT
>CANXYC010231270.1:0-10871 GCA_948193065.1 Aleurites moluccanus | reverse complement strand
TTTTTTTTTGTTATTTATTTATATTCTTCATTGTTGAATCTTTTACTTTATTTGTGAACTTCTCTTTGTTTAGCAAATAATGTGACATATATACTACTCACTGAGATTGTATCTCACTTCTTAGTGTCATTTAATCAAGTGTTGAGCTAAATTATGAAAAGTTTTGCTGAAAGGTAAGATATGAATTACATAAATGTATATTTTCTCCTTATGAGATAAATTGTTATATATTTATATATGTACTTTATGATATGAAATTCTTACTTGATAACCTCCTTAATGAAATCATTTAATATATAAGAATGACTTGGTTATTTTTCTTGGACTAAGATCATGAATGAGCCTTTGATATGCATAATAAATGGTCTCTTGACCAATTTAAATTTTTTAGAATACTTTATTATAATGACCTTTTGATATACATAAGTATAGAATTTTTTTTTTCCAATGAAATTAAATTCATTGGTCCATGTGCACAATGGGAGTCCAGCTGATAGGGTTTTTATCAGTGTTCCACCTAGAGGGGGCCATGAGCTCTAGGCATATGCCCGCACAAGCATATATGTTACGTTAAGGTAGCAAGGCTACTGATACATTATGATATGATATTAGTTCTATCTTATATGTGATTTGATAATGTCATCCTTTGCAGGCATTCTTATATTCTAAATGAGAACCATGATTTAATTTATGATAAGATTTGATAGTGCTATTTGTTGTAAGCACTCATATTCTTCTTCAAGTACAAGCTTAAGATTCTTTCATGCCCAAGTATATGTATATGTATATGCTAACAATTTGATATTCAAATTCTTGATTAACCTAAAGCATTATGTTATTCATATCTTATTGAGTTGAAGGCTCATCCTTCTTCTGTGGTTTCAGGTGCTAGTGTAGCTCGAGAGAGAGCTAATCCAAAGGATAGAGCTTCTTGACTTCTTCTTCACAAGAAGCTTGGATGTAATTATTTTGGATATTATTTTTATTATGTATATATATATAATCATGTCTATTGAGAAGTATTCTCTTAAAGCTCCATAGATAGATATGGAATGGTTTTGATTTTGTTGCCATGGATAGCATTTGTAGACTCTCATTTGTTCCATATTGATGTTAGAACTATCTTTTGATCGATAGGGAACAAATGGAGATGTCATGATATAAAATGATGAATTATGAGATATGATGTTTTGCATTGGATAAGTGAATTATGAGATATAATGTTTTGTATTATGAGATAAAGTTTTGGCTTTAACTCCTGACTCACTAGCTCTTCTTTCAATCTAAACTTATTAGGAAGTGTGTGCTTTATGCATTATGGATTCATGGGTATGATATGTATGAATGCATATGGTGAAAATCATTTCATGAACACAAATCTCGATTTATTACAGATTATGGGACCTAGAGTCAAGATCCAATATCCATTACGTGAAAGGTTTTGGGTGGCTTGGATATAGGAAACCCGTCAAACTATAGTAATGATATACGTAACCACTTGTGAAATAGTGGGTTTCACATAGGTTCTACAGTACAATTATTTGATACACTTCAAAAATATTGAAGAATCGTCATAGGCTGGATGCTTTTGTTATCTCCCAACATACTCAAAAAGAGTTTTCGAATCAATGCTACTCGCTATCCAAAAGGGGAATTTTGTAATTGGTTTAAGCAAAGAGCCTATATGAAATGATGTATGAAATACAAAGTCAAAATTAAATTGAAAGAAAAATTAAAGTTACTTTGAAAAATATTTTCAACCAATTGGTAGTCCTCTTATTATTTTCTTTTTCTAAAAAATGGTTTGTCCCCAGTGGAGTCGCCAACTATGAGGTCTTGCCCAAGTACCTCGTTCGGTCCGCTTAAAGGAATCAAAATGCTCATCGGAGCTTAGTCTCACGGATCTGCAGAGTGTATAATCCTGCCCTCACATCATGTTTTGAAAATGATTTTGAGTTTTTTGGGACTTTATAGGGAGTCGCCACCTTAATTTATTTTTATTGGTAAACTATAAGGTAAAAATCCAATTTTGACTCCAATTATAACCCAATGAAAAGAACATTAGACCTTCAGCCAGATTTATAGACTCAAGACTAAGTTTTAAGTTGAAAGTAACAATAAATTGGCTTTCAATTTAATTATGACTTGAAAATATTACTTCCAGACAATTCTAAGAATCAAAGCAATAAATAAAGTAGTTAAACATTCATCCAAAACAACATAATAAAGCAATAATTTACTTGGCCCTTATAGGTTCTAGGTTGATCACATATTCCCAAGCAGTAAATAAACAACCAACATAAAAGTGATGCAAAAGGGGAAAATGGGTTTTTAGGGTTCTTGGACTTGATGTTTGATTAAAAGTATGCTTACATATCCCTTTTAATGAGAATAAAAGTCTACATAGTTCGTCCTTCTTGCGAAGAGGTTTTTGGTTTGACAAAGATTTTTAGACTTTAGATATGTTTAGAAGCCTAGGAGAGAATGGGATGCAATTTGGAATGCCCTAAATTGGATGGATGTGGATTTAGGGATTATACCTTTGATAGAGGTGGTCAGAGGGATTTATTGGATTGGAGTTCCACTTTAGGAATAGTATCAGTTTTAAGAAATCAAATTAATTCAAAGAGAATTAATTTGAGACTCTAAAGGCGAATTTCCTAGTCTTTTATTCCTTAATTCAATGAGAATTAAGAAAATCGGTAGAATTAAACCCTTTTTTGTTATGTCAATTAGGGAAACGCAGAGAGAGTTAATTTAGTCTAATTATTTTTAACTTAGTTTGATTAATTTTTATTATATTAGTTAATTTTTTAGGTTTTCTCAAATAGAGAGAGAAAGGGGGTGGTAAAGTTATAGGAAGTGAGAAGGGTGTAAAGGGATTTATATAGGAGTGAGAATGAGGAGCAAAATGGAGATTTGGTTGGCGAATCCGCCCAATAGAGGTGGCAGATCTGCCAACAAGGCGCCACTATGGCTTGGCAGCACAGCCAAGCCTGGTTGGCGGTAAATGGTGACTACTTCACAGGATCGAGCGCTCCATGCCATTTTTGCATCTCTCGGGCCCTCAACGGGTCTCATTTGGTATGATATGAGTCTGGCTAAGCCCCAAGAGTGCTTCAAAGGTTCAAGAAATCCTGATTGCTCCACAAATGGTCTAATACTTGCTTCAAAACATGAAAAATTTTGGTTACATGCAATGAGGTGCAAGGTTATATGTTCATGATACTAGGGGGTTTAACTCAAAAATGGACAACTACGCTCGATCAATGACAGGAAACCCTCGAGGACTTCAAGACTATAGTGAGCAAAGCCTCCTTGCTAGTACAACTCAAATATAAAAAGGCTCGAAGAAAGGTCTCCTTACTAAGTGTAACCTCCCCCCACCCTCAAAACCATCAGACCACAAGCCTTCTAAAAGACTTCGCTCTCTCTCTCTCTTCTAAATTGACAGCTTTGACCTGGATGGGCTTTTGACTGCATGGTCTTTGTACATAAGCAAGCCTCTTCACAATTATTGGTAATGAAGGGACTGCCTAAAGCCCCCAAATGGCGGACAAGTTGCACTGTCAGAACCATATATGTATCCAGCCTAATGTCATGCATGTATCGCGGCCTGGTACTTAGCCAGGGATAAAATCACCACTCATTTTCTAGAGGAAGAAAATGCACTGTATTTGTGGTCTATGTTACACCTTAAACTGAATGGCGACTCCTTTCCTCGGTATGGTTAATCCTTATTATTTTTCTTTAGAATATAATCCAAACCGTCGCTGGAAAAGACATCATAGTCTGGTGACTCCACTGTGGACTAGAAAAACCCATCCTATTAGCTAGCTATTTAAAATTTGATAAACTTAGACATACTATTAGTGCATTACCTAAAAGAAAACTTTTACGCCAAAGGCATAGGGTAACAAATATTTTTAAACCTAACCCATCTAGGTAAAATAAATAAGACTACGTAAAAGACTAAGGATAGGGGTATAACTTAATATATGTCCTTAATTTTTTTGGATAAATGAAGGGAAGAATTGTTTTCCTTCTCCTATGATTGCATCATGCATCATGTACAAAATCTAATCCATAACTTTATGAAGCCATCTAGGTTCACATTTCCAAAAAATGTCTAAACTTGAGTCCAAGTCACTTATTCCTTCAAAGAGAGAGAGGGAAAAAAAATGAGTGAAAGTGATAGCCACCACATAAAATTCAAAAAGTAGAAAAAGAAATAATTGATTTAGATTGTTGTAAGTCTAACATTGAAGATAACTAAGAAAAATAATAACTTGAATATTGGGATGCTAAAGAGTGGTATAAAGAAATAGAGCATCTGATTGATATCCATGATGAATCCTTAGAAAATATGATAGAGGAAGATACTTATGATCTCCAAGAAGATAGTACAGTTGAAAGCGCTTCCTTTGATCCTCCTCCTTGTTATGAATACCTATTTGTTAGGTTTAAGGAATGGAGAAATGGAGTGATAACTGAGGCCTAGCAAAATGACATGGCTAGGCTCTATGATGTTTTATGTTTTGACGCCATAGCTAATGAAGACTAGGAACAAGATAGAGAGGATGAGGAAGATCCAGAAGAGGATGAAGATTAAGACAATTGATAAAATAGTTATCCTATTAAGATTATGACACAAACATTTGAAATAAAATGAAGTCATAATAAAGCAATCTTGGGGCCATTTTGAGTGCATATTCTTTTCATTCCCTTATCTCTTAATATTTGAACATGAATGAATCACACAAATAGGGAAAGGCCACTCTGCCTTTTCTTCCCAAATCAATCAATGAAGCTTTAAGTGACAAGGTCTTTGGACTTAGAATGGTGAAAATATGAAAGATCAATAAAATTATGAATTCATACATTCATGGCTAATATTTTGATTTATAGCCATAGTGAATGTTGGGTAAGAATAAGGTGCAAGGTCATGCTACTTGGTATAGAGAAACTAGAAAATTGGATAGTAAAGGAGAGGAGGAAAGCCTTTACCTAGCTAAGATCTATAAAAAGTTGGATTAGACTCCATTATTGGATAGGATCTACAAACCTTTTCCCAATCACCCATAAGAGATAGCACTGTACAAAAGAGTTTCTTGTTTGATCTCAAAGCCAAACTAGTAAAGTAATTTCTAAGATGGCATATAAAGGAAATGAGCAGGAATAGCTTGAATGTGCCATTAAGAAGGTGCTAGTGTGAAATTTAGGGCTACCTTAGAGGCTCTTTTACAGGAAGCCCTTGAACAAGTCCTTCCATGACTAACTCATGTCAAGGATGTGAATCAAGAAGCCAGTAATGTTAGAAATAATAATGTCAATAAGGTGGTGGATATAGATGATAATTATAATGATGACCTATACTATAAAATAGGAAAAGCCCACAAGACTGAGGTAGTCCATAAGGGATATGAAAACTTGTCAAAGCAAAATGAAAAGATGCAGACCATCCTTAAGAGCATTGATGTGGATGGGGTCTACAATATAGAGGAGCTAGATATCACTGCGGGAGAGGACCTCTTTCGAGGTTCAAAATCCCTAATTTACAAAAATTTGATGGGACCAGTAAACCTAGGGTGCATCTAAGGCAGTATGCCACCGTTATGGAGGCTACTATAATAACAAAGGCCTATATTACTAAGTTCTTTGTATTATCCTTGAAGGGGGCCACCATCCACTGGTATTATGACCTAGATAAAAAGGTGATGATGGATTGGAGAGATTTAGCTGAAAATTTTATCCAACAACACTATTATAATATGCAGATAGATATGACTCTGAGTGTCTTAGAGTTCAGTCGATAAAAGTACAATGGAACTTTTGTGGAGAAATTGACTATGTGACCACAAAAGGTTGTTCAATTGAAAAATAAACTAGAGGTTAAAGACCAAATAAAGATGTGTGTGGAGGGACCTGCTAGTGAGATTTATGAAAAGTTGTGGTATATACCATTAGCCAATTTTGAGCAGCTATATGATGTTGGTATCCAAGTGGATGACATGTTATGTTGGACCCCTTAGGTTTGATGTTGATTTTGATGATAATAAAATATATCAATATGTTAATTATGCTAACAATTTTATTTGAGTTAGTTAAGGCATGAGAAATCATGATCAATGCTAAATTATAGGTTTATACATTTGAAAGAGCTTAAATGGAAAAGTTTAATATGAATTTGAACTCATATTGACATTATGAAGTGATCCATGAAGTACCAAGTATATAAAGAGAAAATCAGTCCAAACAACATAGCTATTACAGACAGACTTGCCTAGAGTCTGGATTGAAGCTACAATCTATATAAATTGGAAGAAGTTGGGAGAACAACTAAATATGGATGGAAAGATATGGATGTCTAGTTTTGGGAACAGAAATTAGATTAAGCATTGGACATTACAAAAGGAAGATATGAATTTTTTAAATGAATTATGCTCAAGCTGATAGACTAGGACATGATAGATGAGGAAACTTTAAAATATTTCTAGGAATTCTAGAAAATAATTTATATATGATATCCCACATTATTAAAGCTTGATTTATACTTTCATATGGAAAAAGAATCAAGTGATTCTGATTTCTAGAGAATGAGAAATTAAAGAATTAATGAAGCTTGCTCAAACTATCTTGCAGATTGGAGCAAGAAAATATTTGAATTTTTTATAGTATGAAGATGGATCATTTTGAAATTAGAAAAATTACAAAATTATAGTAGACATCTCAAAGTTTTTAATAAAAAAATGAAGCATTATTTGGAGTTATATATCTCAAGATATGAGAAATGAAGTCGCACTCGCTACCAATCAGTCACGCTCGCTACTGAGAAGTCCAGAAGGTCTAGTAGCTCAAGCCTTAAAAATGAGTTAAGTAGTACCCGTTACTAATTAAGTAGTGTCTGCTATTAATTATGTAGCATCCGCTACATTTTAAGTAGCCCCCGCTACTATAAAAAAATAACAATAAAAACTAGTCATTAGAAAAAATTGTCAACTGTACTATTTGGCATTAAATGAAGCCAAGGCTATATTTCATCCAAAGATATAAATATGAGTTGGTGGGAAGTTTAAAAATAAGAGAATAACAATTGAAATTTTTTTATTGATCTATTCCACCAAATCATTCATATTTATGGCTTGAAAAGCTTATTTATTGTAAAACCATTTTTGCGAGCTATTAGTTTGAATAGGTTAAGACTCATTGATTGTTTGAGAGTTAGAAAAAATAAAAGGGGATTTTCTTTTTCTCATCTCTTGTAATTCTTAAGGGTTTGAGTGTGAGCCTTAGTAAGACACTTGTACAGGTTTGAGTGTGAGCCTTTGATAAAATACTTGTGAAGGTTTAAAGTGTGAGCATTTGAAAATATTTTGTAAGGTTTGAGTATAAGCCTAAACACTTGGGTTTGATCTTGCACTCACAAAAAGATCAAGCAAAATACTCAAATATGATCTTAAGAAGTGGACATAGACAAGTGTTGGCCGAATCACTATAAAATTCTTGTGTTTGATTTTTCTCTTCCCTCCTTCATCTTATTAATTTTTAATTTGCCCTTAATTTATCATTCCAACCAATTCACCCCCTTTTGGTTGCCAAAGGGACTTTTATGTTGAATGAAAAGAATATGTATAGAGCTAAGAGAAATGAAAACAATCATACAACCCGAGTGGGAGTAAAGGAAGTGCTAAGATGGTGGATGTTGGTGTTGTCCATCAATAAAGGAATTTCTCCAAACTTGACAAACCCATGTCCAAAATTCTTGAAAAACTCTAAAAGAGAGGCCTTTGCAATCTTTAGATCCAAAACTGTTGCCCAGTCCTTTACCCCTAATTTCAATCATAATGCCTACTTCTAATTTCATCAAACAGTTGGGCATCATACAAATCAGTGTCGAAGACTCAAATATGAAATCTAAGACCTTATTAATAACAAGAAAATACCTGACCCAGAAAGGGAAGAGTCTAGTACCAAAAACAATCATTACCCAATCATAGGGTCATACCCCTACCCAACATTGTGTACCTAATAGGACCAAGATTGAGCATTGAGCACGTCATAGATTCCTTTGTTGATTATTGTACTTACAATGATGGATACTTGGGGTATAACCAGTTTGTTGCTATGACTAGGTTTTGGGATAGTGATGATGAAGAAGATAAAAATTAGGATTTTTGGGATGAGGAAAAAGAGGTTGTGGCCCATGTAACTAGGAGTGGTAGGTTTTATCAACCTAATGACTAGAAGGACTATGTGAAGGAGAAAGCTTCTAAGGGGGATAAGGTTAAAAGTAATAAGAAGATTGAAAATGATGTTGTCCTAAAACAACTTAAGAAAACCCAGCTAATATTAGCATATGGGAGTTACTCATGTCATCTGAAAACATAATAAAGCAATGTTAGAAGCTTTGTCTAGCATTAATGAGGTTTACCTTTAGAAATGAGGATTTAGCTCCAAAAGGGAGGAAGCATATTAAGCCTTTACTTATAATGGCTGAGCTTTAAGGTAGGAAAACCTCTTGTGTAATGGTTGATATTAGGTCATCCATTAAGGTTTGTCCTAGACAAATCCTTGTCAAGATTGGCATGAGTGTGGAGGATTTAGATGAATTAGAAATGGTGATACGGGCCTACGACAATTCAAAGAGCACGGTGGATGGCTTCTTGAGAACCATAGTAAAAGTTGGACCTATTAAGCCAGTAGTCGAATTAGTAGTTATCAATATTCCACCACCTTTTATCCTATTGTTAGGACGAGATTGGTTTCATACCTTAGGCAGTGTCCCTTCTACCTTGCATCAAAAGATTAAAATTCCACATGAAGGAAGGATTATAACAACACATGTTGCACTTGAAAGGGAAGTCAATGCAATTAATGTTGATTTTGATTTCCTACCTGAAATGAATGGCTTCCAAGTAGCCATGATTATGGAAGATTAATACCATCCAAAGGTAGCAAATATCCTAAAGAAAATGACCTTCTTTCCCTGATGGTTTTAAACTTAGAAACCAAGGAATCCCACAATTACCCAACTTTAAAAGTCAAATCATCACTTAATGGCTTGGCTACAAGCCCGATGAGGAAAAAGACACTCTAAAGTAAGGAACCCACCTTAGGGACTGATTTATGAAGCAAGGGCACGTGTTGCCTTATGTTGGTTATCTTGAGTCATGGAAATTCAATAGCAAGATATATTTTGTGTTTGAGATCTTTGCAGACATGTTATCTCTTAAGAAATTAGAGTTTGAGTTAAAGGATTCCCTCTTGAAAATTGAGGTTGGTGGAGAAGACTAGAATGAAGTCATAAAGCCATCCATGATTGAGGAAGAATGGGCATTGGTAAGCTTCCAAGACCTTATAGATGAAGAACTTGTCTCTTTTAATGATGCATATGAGGATGATTGTGAGGCCTTGCCCAAGTGTTGTCGTTGCCGGTAAGGAATCGGGGCGCGCTTCCCTTTTTGGGTTCATTTTTTTTTTTGTTTCGATCTCACGTCACCGAAATATCTGACCGACTTGAAGTTATGTTTAGCAATATTCATTTAAAAAGTTGTTTCATTAATGTTTTAAACCCTATTTTGTGTTCAAGTCTATTTAGAAAATGAATTTTTGGAGAGTTGCCACCTTAATTTTATTTTAATAAAAAAATATAAGGAAAAAACCCAAAAATTACTCCAATTCAAATTTTCACAAATGGATAAAAGCACTAGACCTTCGATCAGATCTGAATTCGGAGACTAAATTTTTTATTTAAGAAATTCTAACTTGACTTTTATTTAACTCTGACTTAAAATTATGATTTCATAATCAGATATTGCATGACATATATTAAATGCTAAAGTAGTAAATAAATCATTCATTGAAAGCATTAAATAAATATAAATTAATTCTACATTTTAATTTAAAGTCAAAGTGCTAACTCTAACCCTTATGGAGTTCTGGATTAATTACAGAAGTCTCAATATATCAGTATGATCGGTGATATTGGCTCTAACCCTTATGAATTCTAGGTTACACACTATAAAATTGATGAGAAAAGGGGACAAAAATGGGGGACGAATTAAAATTATTAGTCATCAAAAATTAAAAGTTTAATTAATTAGGAGACATGTTATATATCATCTTTTATTATCATTCAATTTAATTTATAGAGACATCAATTTAATTATTTGGGAGACATGCTTTATATGGTCTACTATTACTATTAAATTTAAGATATGAGAACATAAATTTAATTAATTAGGAGACATATTATTAATGGTCTCCTATTATTATTAAATTTTAGATATGGAGACATTAATTAGAACACAATTTCTTATATTATCCTTTATTATTCTAAAATTAATATTTAAAGACGTAAATTAAGAGAGAAAATTAATTGCCACCTATCTTATCAGGAAAAAGAATATATCATTTGACTCTTATTCAACTTAGGAAAAGAAATACTTAAATTAAGAATTTAATATATATAAGACGGAATACGCTATATATATCTAAGGGGAAAAAAAATTAGAGGCGGAAAAATTATTTCTTTTAGGAGCCAATGAATAAATATAAGACATATAATATACTGAATTAGGTTTTGTGATTCTTTTAAAAGCATTCGGCTAAAAATGATAGAATTTGTGATTCTTTCAAAAATATTTGGCTATATAATTAAACAGGTATGAATCTCTATAACTTTAGGGTTTCTTGATTTTCATATTATTGTTTATTTAAAAATAATTGATTTTTTTTTTTTTTTTTTTTTTTTTTTTTTTTTTAATTTAATTTGCCCTTAATTTATTTGTTTATTTTAGTTTTATTTAATATAAAAGGGTAATTTTATTGATTTTTTTTTGTATTTATTGTTTATTGATTCAAACATTAAA
>CANXYC010231234.1:0-16015 GCA_948193065.1 Aleurites moluccanus | reverse complement strand
CAAATTTCCAAGTCTTCAAAGTGTTTTCAATGGCTGAATTATTTTGTAAATGGAAGAGTAGAATTCCTATTTGGAGAAGGGAAGAGCACGGCTACAATCCAAGAAATGAAAGAAAATGCAGAATTTTATTTGGTTGGTAAGGTTTTTGAGATAATCCAATGCACCATTCTCATCTTAATCAAGTTGTACCCTAGCATACATCCATTGGATCAATGGATGCACCAATACTTCAATCCATAGAATCCTAAGCATTCAAGTTCCCTTTAAATCCCTCTCCATCAAACCCTTTGGCATTAATGTCCAACAAAGTTTCAAATAGCTCCCTCACCTTCACTTTTTGTACAATCAAGTCCTATAATTTATTTTCCTAACCTAATTAAATTTTTTCCATTTTATCTACCCTCAATTCATTTCCCAACTAATTAATTCACAATAATTTATATATTATACATACACTTTAAATCATATAACACAATATTTATCAATCATATATAATTTCGTCAAGTCAATCATATAACATATAAGACAATCAATGGCACTTGAACACATGAATTTATTAATAAAACACATAAGGTAACAATTCATGCAAATACCCCAAACTCCCCCTAGGTTTAAGACACTAGGGTTTAGGTTTCCAACTAGGGTTCAAGATTCTAGGGTTAGGGTTTCACTAAGGATATTACAAGTTTCAAGTATTATGCCATGAGATTTACAAAATTTCTTGAACTCTGCCAATTTGTATTCTCCTCCTCTGTCACTCCTAAGACTTTTAATTTTCAAATTTAATTGATTTTCAACACGATTCTTGAAAATTTTAAATTTATTAAATACTTCATCTTTAGATTTTAACAGATAAATATTACAAAATCTAGAAAAATCGTTTATAAATGTTACCAAATACTTCCGACATCCTCTAGTTGTGAATCTTTTAAAATCACATAAGTCATAATGTATTAATTCAAGAAGTTGTGTACTCCTAGAAACCGACTGAAAAGGTTTTCTAGTAATTTTAGTTTGAGCACACATTTCACATATGTTAAATTTGATCGAAATATCTAATGGTATATTATGAGTTTTAGCTAGTTTAGCCATTTTCTTATAGTTCACATGTCCTAATCGATTATGCAATATTTTTGGATCAATTAAATTTGAACTAACATGGCTAATTGTTTCATTTTCTAAACTCAGTCTATACATACCACCTACCAAATAAGCACATCCAAAATAACAAGAGTTAACAGATAAAGTTACTCTACCATTAGAAATTAAAGTGTTCATGCCAGCAATATCTAAAAGACTGATAGAAATTAAATTCTTTAAAATAGATGGAACTACTTTAATATTTTTGAGAGTTAGAATTTTACCTGAAGAGAGACCTATGTTTGTTGTACCGGTGTAAGTCACTACTTCTTTGTCTCCACTAGCCACAACGATAGTCTCGTTGACTTCAGTAACATCATTAAGTTGCATTTTGTTCTTACAAACATGACATGTGGCTCCTGTATCTAACCACCATTCTGAAGAAGTACTGGCCTTTCCACTTTTTCAGATTATAGCGATAAAATTCTGAGGCTCAGTATTCTGTACTATCATATTTGTTTCTTTATTTGGTGTGTTAGATTAGTTTTTAGAGGAGCCTTACATTCTGCAATGAAATGACCCAATCTCCCACAGTTGTGGCACTTGCCCCTTTTCTTCTTAGAAATGGTCTTTTTGGCCTCCAACCTGGGGGGTTGATTTTTGGTTGACTTGGATCTTCTAGAAAATTTTTTGGAATGTGTGATTGTGTTAGCAGCCGACTGCTGTTGTCTGACAATTTCCAAGTGTTTCTAACTCTGTTTTCATCTTTGATTCTGATGAATCGTTTGAGATCATCCAGTCCCACTTGCATCTTTTTTCTATACATTTCAGTTTTAAAAGTGTGCAATGCAAAAGGTAGTTTGTAAATTATTACCCCAACTAAGAAAGCATCACAAATGATGATCTTTTCATTATTTAATTTAGATCTCAAATTTTCTAGATTAGTTACTTGAGGAGTGATTTCCATATCTTCATTAAATTTGAAATCCATGAATTTGTCAACTAGGTGAGTTTTTGACAATTCCTCCTCCTTTCTAAATTGAGCATCTAAATTATCTCATATTTCTTTAGCAGTGTTATATTTGCTAAAAACTTCTGCCAACCGATCAGAAAGACAATTCAATAGATAGTCTTTGCAGAAGTCATCATCAATGTTCCATTGAAATTCATCAACATCCTCCATTGTATCAGCAAAGGTACTCAAAATAGTGTAGAATATATTTTCATATTTCAGTCCAAATTGAGTATTTCGCTTTCATGAATTAAATTCAGATCCCCTAAACGTTTCCAGTTTGACCATTTCAATCGGAATACGTTTATTCATTCTTCTATATATTTAAATAGACAATAAAATAGCAAAAATTATATAGAAGAAAAGTTGGAACAAATGCACCTGAATTGAACTAATTGAATCGAACCAATAATTAAATCAAATCGATAATTGAATCAAATTGATGAATCAAACCAATAATTAAATCGAATCAGCGATAGACTCGAACCAATTTCAAATCTTCTTTTATGGGTTGTTCTTCATTTGATGGAAATTCTAAAGCAATTCATAAGCTAGCCTCATTGTCCCTGCTCTAATTCACTTTCGTTGATAATCGCGAACCAGCAACAATTCGCATTGTAAATGCAAATCCCACAACCGACTGATGTTTGTGCTTCAATCGCCATAATCCATTTTGATCAACCGCGATAAAAAATCTTAAAAATAATTAATTGTTTGATATAATTAATTAATTTTTTTTATATCAAACTAAAATTTGAATCAAGAATAATAAATTTTGAATTCAAAAATTACAAAATTTGATGTTTCAAGATTATTAGGATTTTAGGTCAAGTAACATGTGATTGTTTGAAATATTACATTCTAGATATCTAATTTGAAATACCTAACATGCTGCTTACAGCTAGCATATATATAGATTTACACTAAAGTTAAATCAGTTAATGGGCTCTTGCTCATTAGAGTCACTATAAAATTCCATTATCTATTAAAATTTATATTAAAACATATATTAGAGTTATTTAATATACCCAATAACACCACTGTTGAAGCTCGCCAACGTCAACGGTAGAAGGTTCGATCATCGCGGGCCTGAAATCAGCCTTCGTGATCTAGCCACTGCCAAGGCCAATCAGTGGCCATCATGGCTCCATCGTGCCGCCATGATCTGCAGATCTCATAGGTTTCATCATGAAACCTTATTATTTGTGATCTGAAGAATAGCAGCGAAATTTATTGTATTATAGGAGGATGTGGAATGGGAGCACAAGAGTAAAATTTCCGGTAAAATGCATTCCGGTGGCCACGATGAGCATGTTTTTATGCTTCTTGGTTCTGCTAAGATGCTTCAAGAACATTGCCATGAGTTTCAGGTTTAATATTCTTACATATTTTTTGTTGATTGAGAAATTAAACTTGTGGCTTTATGGATCTATATGATTGGCTTGCCACATTTGCGGACTGACTTAACATCGTGGTCAATTTTCTTGAATCCATTTGTTTAATAATGAAATCCAGATTTGGGTTTCTAGATCTGGTTTCATCTCTCATCTCTCTTCTTTATTTTTTTATTTTTTATTTTTTTTTAATTTTTACTATAAATATTTTTTAATTATTTAAAGTTATAAATTTTTAAATTTTTTTATTATTAAAAATAGGGAGTGATCTATAGTTGTGAAAATCGGACTTGACTGTATTGGTTGATTGAAAAAATTAAAAATTAAATAAAAAATTAATTTGATCAGTTTTTAAAAATTTATTTTCTAATAATCAGTTAAAAAATAAATTAATCGGTGAATTGATTGATTCAGATTGATTTTTTATTAGAGCGATCATATTTTTTTTAATTTTTAATAAAAATAATAAATATTAAATTATATTTATTTTCATATTATATATATATCATTTTTTTTTAATTTAATCAATTTAATTTCAATTAAATTTTTAATATTCTGATAATTTGTTGATCCATTTTAAAACATTGAGTGATCCTATATATATATATATATATATTTTTTTTTTACTTTATCAAATTAAGTTAACATCGTTAGTGTTAGTATAATTGATGAAAAAATCTCAAATCGACAAAAATTATAAGTTAAAGCACTTTTTTGAATCCACACTTAATTTAAACTCTAAATTAGGCTTTTAGAAATAGTTTAGATAAGTGAGGGCATTCCTCTAGTCATATATCTCACTTGTTTTTTTTTTTTTTTTTTCTTTAAAAATAAATTCAAAATTTTTTTAGGATCCATAATATTAAATATGAATTTTTTTAGGATCAATAATATTACACATTATTGGAACTCAATATGAAATTAATGGATTTGAATTAAGTGTTATCATATTAGTGTCAATTTTTTATTTACTCGATTGTGATACGAAAATAATTATCTCACGAAAATAATTGTATCATATTTATGTTGACCTATTAATTAGAAATAACATGTTTAGCTTATTAATATTAATATATAATATTATAACAATATATTTAACTAAATATATTTATGATTTATAAAATATTTATGTATGAATATTATATTCTTTATAAATTTATATTTAATTATATTTTATATAATAATATAAATTAATAGGAATTAATTTAATAAATTTGATAATTTTTAAATATTAAAATAAAAAATTAATTAATTTAAAACTTAAAATATATTTTTCGTATTATATCGTGTTATTCATTTATTAAATAGATCATATTTATTTTTAAAATTTTTGATATAATAAATCAATCATATCATATTTATATTAATTTTATCCTGTCATCAATATATATATATATATATATATATATACACGACTCGAATACGGCTCATTAACATGAAATATTACTAAATATTATATATATATACGACTCGAATACGGCTCATTAACATGAAATATTACTAAATATTTATGTATGAATGTTACTTTTAATATTTTTTATAAAATTATATTTAATTATATTTTATATAATAATATAAATTAATAAGAATTAATTTAATAAATTTGATAATTTTTAAATATTAAAATAAAAATTAATTAATTTTAAACTTAAAATATATTATTTATATCGTATCGTATTATTTATTAATTAAATAAATTATATTTATTTTTAAAATTTTTGACATAATAAATTAATTATGTCGTGCTATATTAATATTATCGTGTCGTGAATATATATTAATATGACTCGAATACGGTTCATTAATATGAATTGTCACTCTATTTTTTTAAAAATATTAAAAATATAGAGAAAATAAGTAAAAATATAAAAGTGTAACGATTTGGATAAAAATATATATTTCAATAATTTGATAAAAAAATTAATACTAAAAAATTATAGATAAATAAACTTAATTGAAAATTTTGATAAACTAAAATAAAAAATTCAGAGATTATTAATTATATAATTATCCTAATGTTTAATGCAAAATTGTTACAAAATAACAACAAAAAGAAAAAATTTTATAAAACCGTCCTGACCTATAAAAACCCAGCCATTTTTTGGCGGGCGCCTTTCTTTGGTCGGCTGGTTTCTTCTGAAAAGTCTAATTGAACAGACACAGAGCCTTTTCTTCTTCGTCATCTTTCAAACAGGTGAACATCTAAATCAGGGGTTTCTTCTTTGCGTTTGATTTGAATTATTTCGTTTTCTTTTTTGTGGGTTTTGCATTTCTTGTTTCTGTTTTTCATTCAAGATTCTAGAAAAATTGAAAAATTAATAAAGTGAACCTTTCTTTAAATCCTTTTACATAGTGTTATGGTTCTTGTTGAACAACAATACCCAGTTGTTATATACTTATATTTCTCTTCCTCTTATATCCTCTTCCCAAAACCCTACCCCTCACTCAAAAGGGTTTTATTAATTTTATTTATTTGTTACTTGTATGCTTGATATTATGTTGTTCTAGTAAAAACGAAATTGATTGAACAAAGTAGCTAAGTTGTTTAATTAAGTTAAATTTCTGGTGTTTTGATTTGTGAAATTTATTTACTTGTTCATGATTGTTATTTTTTTTTTCAAAAGGGAATTCTAGAATATTTGTTCATATTTGATTGTGTTTCTTTCGTTTCTTTGATTTTTAGGAATTGTTGATAGCCTCCATTTTTTAATGATGGTTGTGAAATTTATTGGAAAAAAAGGTTGATAAATGATATTGAGCTTACTTGAGTTTGATGTGAAAGTAGCTAAAATGGAAAGCTTAGTTCAAATCTAAATGCTTCATTAATGTTCAAAGAAATGAGGTGCCTTTTTAGGGGTGATTGTTTCCTTGTCCATGAACCAGTGATCATTAGCGATATTGATTCAATAATATACGAAGGTGTTTTGATTGCCATCTGATTTTAACATTTAAGTTCATGCATTTTAAGCTATGCAGAACAATTTAGATGCTATAGTTTGTTTGATTAGCTATTTTTATTTATTTATTTATTTATTTTTGTCTTCTAGGGAATGACTGGAAAATGTTTTGTCGAATTTCTGTTTGTAATGTTGATGAAATTGGTCATTGGATCACAACTTGGGTCAGAATGTTTGTCCTGTGAGTTGCTTTGAAGAATGATTGGTATTTGGCAGAATGATTTTGAGATGAGGGTTTAACAAATTTCTCATCTAAATTCTAGCCAGAAGTGAGATAAATCTAATTGCTGCAATGGTATGCAGCATAAATAATCTGATTTTTAAGACATAAGTTGATAAATGTTAGGAAAATAAAATTGAAATCCATTGTGTCCCTTCTCACAAATGAAGGCCAAATTCAAGGCTTTTGTTTATGAGTGTGCTCCCTTTTTTTTGTGTGTGCATGTGCATGTGTAATTCTTTGCTTTGAATTTTATGTTCTTCATTCTTGTTATTCTGTAAAATTCCCTTTCAATAATCTTTTGATTTTGTGACAAATTTAACTTGCACTGAGTTTTGTACTTTTGTTGTGTTAATGAAATTGGTTAATGCGTCTCACTTAGGTTTAAATGTTTGTTCACAATCTGCATCAAAAGTATGATTGCTATGTTACATAATAATTTTGAGATGAGAGGTTTGCAAATATCTCATCCTAATTCTAGCCAAAGGAGAGCTAGATTTAATTGCTTTTGCAAAGTTGATTTATTAGAAGAATATGCAGCAGAAATAGTCTTAATTTTAGGACATAAGTTGGTAGAAAAGAAAAGAAATTGATCTCACTTTGATTATTAGTGTTGATTTTCTGTCTTTTCTCACAACTGAAGGCCAGATTCAATGCTTTTGTTTTCTAGTGATTTTCTTTTTCTTTTTTTTGAAGTGTGTGTATAATTCTTTGCTTTGAATATGATGTTCTCCATTCTTTGTTATTCTCTAGAATCCCTCTTCAACAATGGGTGGGCTGTCTTTGCAAAATGCTTCCACTACCTTTGCTTTGCCAGGGTCAGAGCAAAATAAGGCTTCACCAATTACGGCATCTGTACCAGAATCAAAGCCAAAAAAGAAGATATGTTGTGCCTGCCCTGACACTAAGAAGCTGAGAGATGAATGCATTGTAGAGCACGGTGAAGCTGCTTGCGCAAAATGGATTGAAGCGCATCGTCAGTGCCTTCGTGCTGAGGGTTTTAATATTTGAGATTGACTTAGTTGGTTGAGTTGATAAATCAATACTATTTTGGGGCCATAATATACTTCCATTTGGAATTACACATACCATATATTACTGAGGAATAAAGCAAGAAAAGGGAAACTTTTCTCGACATTTTCATTTGTTTTATCATATATTTTATTGAAATTATGAGCCAGTTCTAACTATTCAAAATTGAAAGTAAATGGATGAGGCCAACTTTTTTGGGTATCCAATCTTCTTACATACATGTTTCATTTTGTATTGCTCGGTTTTTTATTAATATTTTGGCTAGTAGATTTGGACTTGAGCTCTAATGGTTCAATGTATGCAAAAAGCTACTCTATGAGGATACCACTGCTATAAAATTAAGCAGAACATGCACATTGCTTTCTTCTCTGCTCGTCATTTGAACCATCTATTATTTCTTGCCTTTATGTAAAAACAGATTTGTTTTTTCTTAAATTGTCCTTTTAAGTTCATCTATTTAATTATTTCAGTGTCTTGTATAAAGAACATCATCTTCCTATAGGTTTCTTGTTTGCTTCTGAGTTCATATTGACACATTTTTCATGGAATCTTTAGGTTCCAGATTTACAGTTAGAAAGCAAGTGCTGCACTGAAATGTTATTTTGTGCTCTTTATCACTGTTTGAATTTGATGATCTGTAAACAAATTAAACAAATAGGATAGTGACTTGATTAGGTTGGTTATATTCCCTTTATTCTGTTTGAATCTATTTCACCATTAGAGTATTAGTTTTTAACAATAGCAATTAATTTTCTTTAGCTTATGGTCATGAACATAATCAGTACAGAAAGGAAACGAAAACTAAGGCTGTTCGGTATTATTTCTGTTTCCGTTTCTGGCTTTGGATTTCTAATTTTCTCTATTAAAGTTGTATTTTGAAAAATTAATTAAAAAAATTGAATAAAAAACACTTTTTGTATTTTTCAATCGCTAAATAATAAAAATAAATATTTTAGCAATAATATTATTTTGATAATTCAGAACCAAAAGCCAAAAATTAATAACAACAGTACCAAATTAAAGGGCAAATAATTAGAAAAAGATAATGAGGAGGGCAGGTTTATATTAATAGTAATTCATTAAATAACACAAAGGCCACAAATATGGCCATTACAGTACAAATTATGCAAGGAAACAGGGTTGTACATCTGAATCCACACTCACAAGGCACAAGTATTATAACAGGAAACACAAATTATTTAGCACAATTACATTATTAGCAACTCCCCTGAAACATTACACACACATCACAGTATCATTTTTATGAGTTTTAACCGCAAGTGCAGTCTATGCAACTGCAGCTAGGGCCACACTTGCAGTTGCCATTCTCGGCAGCCGGAACTTCCATGACAACAGTTGAGACAAAGCTGCAAAAGCAAAAAAAGATAAACATTTAATTAATTGGTACTGGCTTGCTATTGTTAAGCTTACAAGTTTTCATGGTGTTTGGATCCCCTTAAAGCAAAAGTGTTTATTTGTTAATAAAAAATTGTTATATCAAAAAGTACTTTTGTAAGAAGTGTTTTTTTAAATAAGCAGCATTTTAATGTTTAAAAAAAATTCAATTAAATTCAAAACTCATTATACGTTTTTATTATCAAACACTCAAATAAGTGATTTTAAATTAAAAATTCAATCGTATTAACTTAATTAATGTGTTTTGAATCATCAACTGAGAATTCAATATTCATATATATATATATATATATATATATATATATATATATATTATTAACATGTATCTTTGTGTTCCTCTAATGTTATGCACCTATCTTAATATTAAGTGGTGGATCCTGGAACAGGGTGGCAATCGCCTTCCAAAATTATTGAAAAACCCTTAATACATATTGAAAGGTGATCTAAAAAAAAAAAAAAATTATGTCGCCTGCAAAACTAAGAGATTAGATCCACCAATATTAACATTTACCTTGCATAATTTATTTATGGATAAACTTTACTGTTCCATCAAAATATATGAATCTCATAAATTCCATTGTTTTCATAATTGGATTAGATCGGTTATTTGGTAATCAATTTCCAGTATGATTCTAAAAATAGTACCATATCCTCGGCAGAAATCGAAATTGAAGTTTCTCAAGTTTTTAACAGTATTTGAAATTGAGATCTCTTGATTAATATCTCAAGTTTTTATCATATTTTAGTTCAAGGTATTATATAAGATTGCATCATTTATTTGTATACCTCTTCTCAGTCTCAACGATGTCAGCAGTGTAGCTGCTGCCCTTCTTCCTGCAAATTTCAGAAGTGAACAACGTTAATACACTAATTTACTTTTCACGTGAGAAAAAAGAAATGGTAGCATAACTTTGCTCGAAAATACCCTAATTGTTTGTATATATATATAAATGACTAAATCATTATCACTAAGCCAAAAACTACAAAACTCACTATTTTGAACATAAAAATATCACTCACCAATATAAAAAAAATGACAAGTTTTTCTTTTTCTGAACTAACAAATTGATGTAATATAGACTTAATTAAAGCCATACTCGAAACAACAACATATCTATAATACAATTATAAAGCTAAGATTAATAAGCACTTACCCACACTGACTCTTGTCAGCGCAGTCACAGGTGTCGCAGGAACTTGACATGTTGATTTGAGAAGGAAGATTAGCAATTAATCACTATGAGAGTTGTTGAGTGCTTTTGTGAATGGTTTAGCTATGCCTTGAAGCTCATGCATATATATAGGAAAAAGAGCCCCACATAAGGCACGAGAAGAGCAAACGCCTTTCGAGAAAGAGTAAAAGGAATCTTGATAATGGATTTGTTGGAAGGGTGTTTGATTGGCCATCTGTGGTGTATCCTCCTCTCATGTCAACTTCAGTTCTCTTTTTCAAGAAACTCTGTTTTATTTTTTATTTTAATTTACTACATTTGAATTTTTTTATTAATTCTATCCACTTATTAAAATTAGATTTTATTTTTAATCCTACACCTTTAAAATCTATGAATTTATATATATGTATTTGGGTAATTTTCTATTTATGTAATTAAAACAAATTTTTTGCCTTAAAACTTCTTCTTTCTGCTTGTGGTCATATTAACTGAATTAGTCACTTGTGAGTTTAGTCCAATGATAAATATTCGATAGAAATAACAATATGAATTTAAATTTGTTTCTTAATTCTAAAACAAAATTATTACCATGATAGAATCTTTATTTCATTATATAAAAATAGAATTTAAAAATATATAAACTAACTCATGATTATTAATTTAATTGATAAGATAATTTACTTATCTTTTTATTGACATAAGGCTTTAAGATTTATAATGATTAATATTTAGTAAGTGTTTAATAAAATTTGTTGTTGCAGTTATTAATTTTTTATTTTCAATAATTGTATTAAATTTATTTAATTAATGATGGTCATAACTATTAGATAATAAAATAGTTATTGTTTATAAATATTTTAATTTGAAATTTTTTAAAATAATTTATATTTATTTTAAAAAAATTAAATTATTATTTTCAAAAAAATATTTAATAAAAAATAAATATTAATATTTATTTTTAATGATTATTAAATATATTAATAAATAATAATAATTTTATCAAATACTTATAATAATTAATATTAACTACATCCATCAGTTATTTCGTAATAATTATGAATAATAATTAAATCAAATGTCATTCTTTATTATTTTAAATTTTAAAATATTAATTTAGCTTCTAATTATTTTTTAAGTAATTATTTTTATAACGTAATTTTTTAGCGATGAAGTGCATAGAGAAAGTGAAATCCACTTGTGATTTTGGTGATAAAGAATTAAAGATGTACAGTGATAATAATATGCGAATGGCACGCTTTTTTATGCACAATAACTTTTAGTTTCTTTTTCATTATTTATTTATTTTTCTATTGTTATTTCTATATAAATGCAAATAATAATTAAAATCATGTCTTGAAAACGAAGGATATGGAATATGAATAAAGCCAAAGAAACTTTCTTTTCAGTTCTTTTTTATGATTCATATAAATCTTTAGTTATTTTCAAAACCATTCATTTTTTTCCTCCATTATATATACATACAAGCGTATACGGGGGTGAAACTATAAAATTTTATTAAGAGATGTTAAAATTAATATAACAATAAATTAAATAATTAATTAAAATTTTCTAGAAGATTAATTAAAAAATTAAAAAAAAATATATATATTTTGAAGATTTTAGGAGGGGAGCAGTCTCTCTAATGCTCCATAATTACACCACAATATATATATATATATCAATTCAACGAGAACAATAAAACAGTAACAATTTAAGCATAAATTCTCTGAAATTTTAACCATCCAAGTAATTGAAGAGTTAGCTTAGTTTTTAAAAAAGTTATTTGATACATTTTCCTGAAATTCGTTTTAAAGATTATTTAATATATTGGGAAAAAAAATTTAAACAATTCTTTAACTCAAACTTATATGTATATATATTCACTTATTGGTTGTATTTTACTTTAATATGATTTGATTTTTTCAAATAAATTAAATATTTGACTGGAAATTGATTTGATTTGATGCAATTAGAAAAAATTTAATAAAGTTGTAATAAATCCAATTGAATAAAAAAAAAATTAATATAAATAATCTCATTTTATTTTAAAAAAATCTAATCGTACCTCACTTTATAAAATTAAATTGATTTGAAATCCGACTACTTGAATCGATTGAGATTAAGATGGATCAGGTTCCTGAATAGCCATATATATATATATATAATTGAATGGGTATATGTGGGCCATTGATCTCACAAAATGTCTAAATCTAGTTGCGTCAACAGTTTAAACGTGGGTCCCGAGTCGTTCTGCTCATGGGTCTGGGGCCCGCCCGTGACTGATTATTGGACGCAACCCATAGGTCTAATTTTTTTGAAATTTATTTTATTTATTTTTAAGTGCAAATTTCAAAAGATATTATGAAAATTTAATGTTCTTAAGCTTGAGCCATAAGTTGCCTTAACAAACCCTTAATGATTTTGTATTTTTTAGAAAATTATTTCTTTTTCCTAAATTTATTTATTTATTATAATTTTTATTTTTCTTTTGACTTTATATGAGACAGACCAAATAATAATATATTATAACAGTTGCTTGTCCAAGTAGCCAATGTAAACTTCAAATTTTTATTTTAAAAGAAAGTACAGCCTTACATGCATGTTTTCAATCTTCTTATCCATATTTTCTACAAGTGGCAATAGATATCATGCTTGTCCTCTTCATTTCCCTCTCAAGGTTTTTGTATGATTGTAGAAAAATAAATCACTTGAGAAAATTCATTTTCAAAACCAATAATTATCTATCATTCATGTTTCTAAAAAATTATTATTCCATTAAATAATTTCTACTTATAGAATTTAAATCACAATTAGCAAAACCAATTTGGGTTAATTATAGATAACTCTGTGTTTTTGTTTAGAAGAGGCCAATATCCCCTTGAATTTCCAACAAAATATTAATTTATGAATTTGTGAAAATTTGAATTTTTTGTTTTCTTTACTAAATATTATTTTAGCGGTTGATGCTCAATTGTTGATAAGTACTATATAAATTATTGGTACTAAAAATTCAAAAAATTTTAAGTATAGTTCTTAAAATAATCAATAATTAAAAATAAATTTAAAATATAATTCTTTAGATTTAAGCAACTATTTTCATTCTTCTTTTATTTGCAAAATCAATTAAACATACTCTTAAAATTCAAGCCTATGCTCATATTGACTAGAATTACATAATTAGTATATATTTATATAATGGCACAAATTAAAATTAGTTTTAAATAATTTATTGTTTTATAATTTAATCTCAATTAAAATAATTAATCAAATTATTTTAATAATAATTGATTAGATTAGATAAACCTCTTTAATGTGTTACTCATTTTCGATGCAGGACAAGTCCACTATGCTAAGCATCTCAAGCATTTCTCTCATTTTCTACGTGGGATAAGCCCATTATGCTAAGCATCTCAAACACTTCTCTCTTTGGTGCTAAGTTATCACATTCTCCTCTCTTTTAGAATGCAATATTCTAGTTAGTTTATATTTATAATTGGGCTAATGCCAAGATTCAACCTATGCATGATTAGCTTTGGGTTGTACATTGTAATTTGCTAGTGTCTTAGACGACTTTAACACCTTTCTCTTCAGTGCTATAATGTCACATTCTCTCCTCTTTTGAAATGTGATGTTTTTGTCACAATTTTGTTAGCTCATTTACATTTATAAGTGAACTCAAGTCAAGATTTAACTCATAGTTGATTTTAAGTTGGGTATTATGGTTCGCAATTACTCTAAACAGTTCTATCACATGTTTTGTTTCACAAATAATTTTCTCTTTATAACTCATCAATTTCGTCTAATTTATTCATAAAATAACTTTAATATCATTTTATAACTACCTAATCTAAAACTAACTTCAAATAATATATTATTTTAGGAAGACTGAGATCATTAACTGCTTATTAACATATGAATTTAGCCTAATACTTCAAAGTAATATATCACCTGATTAAATTATTATAATTTATAAATAATATATTATGTTAAGTAAAAAAATTAATCATATATTTTAATTTATGATATAATTATAAATATTTTATTTTTGCTTACAAATTTAACTTAATTAATTTTGTAGATTAAAATTAAAAAACTTGAATCTTTAAGAATTTTTTTCTTAGAGCTTACTTTAGATATTGAAGATCAGCTACGGTTCAGCCCAGACCGTCACGTTAGACTTTGAATTTTGCCTTCTCACTCCTAGTATCACTTGGGGCTGTTTGGTTGGCCAACTAAACACCCCTAATTGCAAATTGTCAATATGCGCGTCGCCAATTGGGAAAATTTGTAATGTTTGGTTGGCCAACTAAAAACTCCGATTATGGTAAAATTTCTTTTTGATCGGCAAATTTCATAAGCTGCTTTTAGCGATTGCCGATTTGGCAATCGCACTTTTATACCAATCGTACATTTAGTCATCGCTCTACTAAACACCTCCTTAATGGCTCGGCTTATTTAACTTTTATTTTAATGATTTTTATTAAAATATCGAAAAAATAAGAAAGAATTTTATTTTAACTGTTATAAAAATATTTTTTAAAAATACTATATATCTAATAAAAAATATCAAAAATACGACATGAATTAAACATATAATAAATATATATTAAAAATTATATTTTTAAAATAAAAAAGAAACAATAATAATAAAAAAATCATATATGATGTAATATCCTTTTTATTTTATTCTTTGGACTTTTTATGGTTAGCTCGTCAGTGTTCTATAATATTATTTAACGAGTTAATTTCACTCATGGTACTCCAACTTATAGCTCGAGCACATTATGGTACTCCAATTTCAATTTGTAATTTAAAAATACTCGAACTTAATACCCCGCGCACTTTAAAGTGCTTCTGTTACAAATCCGTCAAATTTTTTAACGGACTGCCTACATGGCAATTTTTTCGAGTTAAACACTGCCACCTAGGACGCCAACGTTCTGAAAATGAATTTTGTGCGCGTGTTGAGCTTTGAAAATTGAATAAAAAAAGCTGCTTCTTGTCATTCAAGAACATCATTTTATATCATCAATAAATCTTGAAACCTTCTTTCAAATGAGAAGAAGGTTTTAAACCCTAGATTCAAAGAAACAAATCTTAAATTTCTCCATAAAAGACCTGATTGAAGCCCGTTTTCTTCTCAAAATTAAGAATGATGACCTCTTCAGGTAAGTATTATGGTGTTGCTGAGTTTGTGGCTGCAAATGGGACTCCGATTTGCGAATGTGGCGAATAATCACCCCTTCGAACATCATGGACAGAGGTTAACCCAGGCCGGCGATTTTATGGATGTCAATATTACGGGGTAAGTGAGATTTTATTATTTCTTGTCTTGCATGTTCTGTTCAAGAGTTGATACTTTGATGTTTTAATTATTTCAGACTACGCGAAGAAGATGTAAATTTTTTGTGTAGGTTGATCCTGAATTTCCTGAAAGAGCAAAAAATGTGATAAATGCACTGTTGAGGAAGACCAAGAGATTAGAAAGGGAGAAAAAAGAAATGGAAAAGATGCAGATGATGATGAAGATTGGGAAATTATTTGTTTGGGGAGTTGTTGCACTCTCTGTAGGTATTCTTACTGTTTGTTCGTGCTGGGCAATGAAAAAATAAGTAATGTTTTTATTTTTCAGTTGTTGGTGTAGTTGGTTAATAGGAAATGAAGTTTATTCTAATTTCATGGTTTAATGTTACTGTAATTGACTCTTTTTGCCTTTAATTTATATGTACTCC
>CANXYC010231223.1:0-31764 GCA_948193065.1 Aleurites moluccanus | reverse complement strand
TTAGATGATTTTAAGGTTGAATTGAATGGGTTTTAGGTTAGATTGCATCAATTGATGCATTTTAGTAGAAATGCCTAAATTGCCTAACTTAATTAAAGTTGTTTACCTTACCTATGTCAATTAGAGTTAGTTTATGTTAATTGATGTTAGATTATGTTAATTGGAGGCTATTAGGTTACTAGTTGATGGTTAATTTAGTGTAGAATTCAAAAATTACACAAGTTACTCATATTACCTTCTTTGAAGAATTGTGGTGGAAATCAATTTTCCAAAGAATTTGGAGGTTTATGTGAGTCTTATATGCATAAAATAGCATGCCTAATACATTGGATTGATGATTGAAAACCTTCCCCATTTCACCCATTTTGGCAGAATGCAAGTTACAATTCATTTGCCTTGGTTTTGCTTGATTTTTCCTCTGAAATTCATAGCCAATTTGATCTATTTTATGTTATTTAATCTTGTTTATTTGATACCTATTGTGTTGTTGCCAATATGGTTTGTTGTTGATTGAAATGGGCAAGCCAAACTTGCACCAAAACCTAACCTATTGGCTTGCCAATTTGTGCCCACCAAGTGTTTGATTAAATGCTTAGCTGTTTTTGCCTTGGCCTATTGCTTTGTATTCCATAGGCCTATCATTTGAATGCCATCGTCGCCAGCGATATTGGCATGCCAATTGGCCTACCATTTTCCTTTGCCGAGCTAACCTTTGTTCTATGTCTTTGTTGATTACCAAACCACTTGTCATTGTTTATATATCATCTATTGCAATGCCATTGATTCTATTGATAATTGATTGATTAATATTGAGCTTATTGATATGGAGGATACCATTGTTGCATAATGGTGTCTATTGATATGTTGTTTCCTTATATTGATCTTAATGTGGCTTGTCATGAGAAAATACTGTCGGCGATGTGCACATTGTATTATTGGTGCCCTAGCTAGGAAGGGTTATGGTCCTGACCATAAGACCTTATCAGTCTTATGCTTACTGATATGGATATTACTGGAGACTGTATATTCGCATATAGTCCATATTGATTCTACTGGAGATTGTATGATTTCATACAGTCCATCCTTTTATCTGTCTTTTCATACGATACCGAACCTATGATATGTTGATTGACTATTCTGTCACCTGTTATTGATTCTGTAAATTGTTTATCTTGACCTATTAGCACCATTGTTCCATTTGTTATCTATTAATTATTTGGTGATGCATATAGATTCACTAAGTATCTTATATACTCACCTTTTTGTTTTGTTACCTTTTCAGAAAAGGAGTAGATTGCAGAATCTTGTCGTCTGTCATCCGAGAATTTTTGCTTGCTATCATTTGATGTATATATTCTGAATTTTGTATTTTGATGTTCATAATCTAGCTGCTCCATGGGGTATGTATGGGATAGTTAGGATATGAACATTTATATGTATATGATGATGTATTATGATATATAATGATGATATGAGATGTGATGATAATTACTACAGTCAACAGCATTAGATTACAGAAATAATTACAAAATAACAGAATGAATGGTAACTAAGTAAAATGGATAACTAATTGATGGTTATAGATTATGCATGTGATACTGGATTCTATGGGTGCCGGTCCCCATTGGCATCTCCCGCATCTTAGGACCGTCGCGATCCAGAAATGGGTCGTGACGGAGGTGGTATCAGAGCTTTAGGTTACAGACAGTAAAGTTCTAGGTTATGAATGAATAGTACCTAAATTACAGAGGAATAGTGACTAAGTATAGAATGGGGTAGAATTAAGTAAACCACGGAGCATAGGATGCCCTTTGTTGTCTTTTACTGTTATCGTTTGTTATATGTTATTATTTTGCATTTCTGTTATATTATGAGTATGTTTTTATTTTTTTCGACAGATTACAGAGATGTCCAACGATAGGGACAGAGATACCCGTGAGGCAAAGGTTGCCTCTAATGAGTCCTTGGTGAGGGAGATTTCAATTTCAAAGGGTCTGTCCAGATCCCGACAGACTTCAGAGGATACAGAGAGGGGCGATGACTCTTGGAGAGTTGAGATGATGAGGGGATTGATGGAGTTACGTAGAGATATGGCAGATTTGAGGCTGGAACATCAGAATGTATGGCCACCACCAGTTTCAGCAACAGTGCCTCCACCTGTGGCACCAGAGGCAGTTCCAGTTGCACCAGCTCCTGTGCAGCCAGTAGGCGTTCATAGGGAGCCTACTGTACAAGGAGGTCGTAGAGTGATTAAGGAGGGTGGTGTATCTATGTTTAGCTTTCTGAAGCTAAACTTACCAAAGTTCAAGGGCGACAGAGGCAGTGACCCTGTGGATTTCTTAGAGGAGGTTGAGAAGGTAGTTAGGAGACTACCTTATTCTGAGTTAAGAGCTGTGGAGTTAGTTAGATTGTTACTGAAGGGGAAGGCTTGGACTTGGTTTTCGAGTAGGATGGAGCCTAGGCTATATGGTGAGCATCCACCTACATTGATTGAATTTCGACAGGGGCTTATTGATGAGTTTATTACAGAGGGGGTGAAAACCCATAATTTGATTCAGTTTGAGCAGTTGGAGCAGGGTAGTAGGTCTGTTGAGGAGTATGTAGAGGAGTTCATTAGGCTGAGTGTATATGCTACTCACATTATACCTACTGAGGTGGATCTGATCAATAGGTTTAGGAGGGGTCTTCATACCCGCTTCATAATGCATTGCTAGCTACAAATTTTACTTTTCTAACGATAGTTATTAATAAGGCCACATAGTTGGAAGAGAAGTATAAGACAGAAAGTGCAGAGTAGGGAACCGCCAGTGGTTCAGTCAGCACCTGCCTATTCTCAGGGTTCTTTAAGACTAGCTGCACAGACACCTAATATTCCTAGTTGTGGGTTTTGTGGACGGAGACATAGAGGGGAGTGTTAGAGATAGACTAGTGCTTGTTTCATATATAGCCAGCAGTGCCACTATGCTAACGAATGTTCATTAAAGGCTGAGCAGCAGCCATCTATTACAGTTTCTCAGTCGATGGTACAAATGAGTCAGAATATGGGCAGAGAGGCTTCAGGCAAAGGCAGAGACAAAGGCATAGGAGGACAGGCTCCCAATGGTAGTCAGACCCTAGCGGGCAAAGTATTTGCAGTCAACACCCAGAAGGCTCAGAGATCAGACAACGTGGTCACAGGTACTATTCTGATTCATAATGAGATTGCAAATGCCTTATTTGATTCTGGTGCTACTCATTCCTTTGTGTCACCACACTTTGCACCTAAATTGAATAAGGAAAGGAGATTGTTAGATGTGCCTTTGGTGATTGCTACTCCTATGGGTGAGAGTGTTGATGTAGATTATTTCTATCCTGATTGTGTGATTGAAATTGATGATAACATATTACGTGCTAATTTGATTGAGTTACCTGTATTAGAGTTAGATGTTATTTTGGGTATGGATTGGCTTATGAGGCATCGAGCAGTTAATGATTGTTATTAGAAGAAGGTTAGGTTTCAGCCTGAGGGGCAGCTAGAGTTTGAGTTTCAGAGTGATATACGGGAGTTCAAAGTTAATCTGGTTTCTGCTATCCAGGCTAGGAGGATGATTGGGAAAGGTTGTTCAGCCTATTTGGCTCATGTGATAGATGTGCAGAAGTCTTCTATAGATCTTGATCAGATATCGGTAGTTCGGGAGTTTCTTAATGTATTTCCTAAGGAGTTTCCAGGATTGCCCCCAGATAGGGAGATTGAGTTTGAGATTGAGGTGCATGCAGGCACTGATCCTATATCCATTCCTCCATACAGAATGGCACCAGCTGAATTGAAAGAATTGAAGGTGCAGTTACAGGAGTTATTGGATAGAAGGTTCATCAGACCGAGTAGTTCTCCTTGGGGTGCACTAGTATTATTTGTAAAGAAGAAGGATGGCTCTTTGAGGATGTGTATAGACTATAGGCAGCTGAATAAGGTGACAGTGAAGAACAAGTATCCATTGCCTCGGATAAATGACTTGTTTGATCAGCTGCAGGGTGTTAGCCATTTTTCGAAGATTGATCTGAGGTTTGGGTATCACTAGTTGAAGATTAAGAAGGGTGATGTACCTAAGACTGCTTTCAGGACACGATATAGGCATTATAAGTTCTTGGTGTTACCATTCGAGTTGACCAATACATCAGCTGCTTTTATGGATCTGATGAACAGGGTGTTCAGGTCATTTTTGGATAAGTTTTTCATTGTATTCATTGATGACATTCTTATCTATTCTAGGAGTGAGGAGGAGCATGTGGAGCATTTGAGGATTGTATTGCAGACACTTTGAGAGCATCAGTTATATGCTAAGCTATCTAAATGCCAATTCTGGCTAACTGAAGTGTGTTTTCTTGGGCATGTGATATGCAACGATGGTATTAAAGTGGATCCTCAGAAGATTAAAGCAATTGTGAATTGGCCTTAGCCTACCAGTGTTTCAAAGATTCGCAGGTTTTTGGGTATGGCAGGGTATTACAAAAGGTTTGTGAAGGATTTCTCCAGGATTGCAGCTCCATTGACTAGGCTAATGCGCAAACAGGAGCATTATTTATGGACTGATGAGTGTGAGCATAGTTTTCAGACTTTGAAGTCTTGCCTCACCAGTGCACCAGTGTTAGCACTACCATCAAAGGGGGAGAAATTTACCGTGTATTACGATGCTTCTCGGATTGGATTGGGGTGTGTACTGATGCAGAACAGGAGAGTGATTGCTTATGATTCTCGTCAATTAAAGAAGCATGAAGCAAATTATTCGACTCATGATTTGGAGATGGCAACTGTGGTATTTGCATTGAAGATTTAAAGGCCCTACTTGTATGGATTGAAATGTGAGATATATATTGATCATAAGAGTTTACAATATATATTTCAGCAGAAGGATATGAATCTTCGACAGTGCAGATGGGTGGAGATACTTAAGGATTATGACTATGAAATCCTTTATCACCTGGGTAAGGCTAATGTAGTGGCTGATGCACTAAGCAGGAAGTCTATGGGCACTCTAGCTCATATCATGGTTGGCAGGAGACCTTTGATCCAAGAGATGTGGGATTTGGTAGATATGGGAGTGGAGTTGGATTTGGGATCCCAGGATCGGAACCAGGCTCTAATAGCCCAATTTCGGGTGAAGTCACTATTACTTGATGATATTAAAGTAGCTCAGGATAGGGGTCCTTATCTACTGAAGCTTAAGGGAGATGTGCAGAGTGGTAAGATGACAGAGTTTACAATAGAGGATGGTGTACTGAAGTATGGGAAGCGTATATGTGTACCTGATATGGATGGGCTACAGGATCAAATTATGAGAGAGGCTCATTATTCAGCATACAATGTACATCCAGGGATTTTCAAGATGTATCATGATCTGAGGGATGTATATTGGTGGCCTGGTATGAAGAGAGATATGGCTCGGTTTGTTTCCAAATGCTTAGCATATCAGCAGGTTAAGTTTGAGCATCAGAAGCCATCAGGGTTGCTTCAGGAGATTGAGTTGCCAGAGTGGAAATGGGAGCCGGTTACTATGGATTTTGTAGTTGGTCTACCGAGGACTACAAGGGGTTATGACTCCATATGGCTTATTATAGACTAGTTGACAAAATCTGCTCATTTTTTGGAGGTTAAGACCAGTTATATGGCAGCTTAGTATGCATAGTTGTATGTGGATAAGATTGTGCGACTTCATGGAGTTCTTTTGATGATCATTTCTGACAGAGGTACACAGTTTACTTCACGGTTTTGGCAGAAGTTTTAGGAGGCCATAGGTACCCAGTTATAGTTCAGTACTGCTTTTCATCCACAGACTAATGGACAGTCGGAGAGGATAATCCAGACTTTGAGGATATGCTTAGATTGTGTGTTCTGGATTTCAAAGGTAACTGGGATTACTATCTGCCATTGATTGAGTTCTCTTATAATAACAGTTTTCACTCTTCTATTGGTATGGCTCCATTTGAAGCACTATATAGTAGAAAATGTAGATCTCCAGTATGTTGGGTGGAGCCAGGAGAGAAATAGCTAGAGGGGCCAGAGTTGATCAGAGAAACCATGGAAAAGGTGCCTATGATCAGGGATCGGATGAAGGCTGCCTTCAGTAGGCAGAAGAGTTATGCTGATCCAAAGAGGAAGGATGTACATTTTATAGTTGGTGATCATGTCTTCCTTAAGATCTCATCGATGAGGGGTATTATGAGATTTGGGAAGAGGGGAAAATTGTCACCAAGGTTTATAGGCCCATTTGAGATTCTTGAGAAGATAGGTAATGTGGCCTATAGATTGGTTGCTCCATCTAACATGAGCCACGTACATCTAGTTTTCCACATCTCGATGCTACGAAAATATATGTCTGATCCATCACATATATTGGAGGTACAAGATGTGGGACTTAATGAAGACTTGTTATTTGAGGAGTATCCAGTGGAGATTGTTGATCAACAGGTCAGATAGCTGCAAAATAAGGAGATCCCTATGGTTAAGGTGCTCTAGAGAAACCAGTTAATGGAGGAGTAAACATGGGAGAGCAAGCAGGAGATGAGGAGCAGATATCCATTCCTATTCCAGCAGTGAGGTATGTATTTTATTTAAATTTGAGGACAAATTTATTTGTAGGGGGTAGAATGTAATACCCTAGGAAGTTATAACATATATGCATGATTTAATTCTCAGTATGTAGCTCAAAAGTCTTGAAATGATGGGAAATAATTTTAGAGACACGGTTAGAAAGCGAACTAATTACTTTTCCGGAAATCGACGGTATCGGGAACACTGTCGGGAAATTAGCAGTCCGGTCAATAAAAGAATTTCTAAATTGGACCAAGGGTAAAAGTTCACCTTAATGTATATGTAATTTTGGTAAAAATAAAGAGGTAAAAAATCTTTAGAAACACTGAAAAAGTAATTAATGGCAAAACCGTTAATAATTAGAACTTTAAGGTGAATAGTGGAAATTGGTCCGTAGGAGTTACAGAATGACTCTGAAACCATTTTTATAAATAAGTATAAATTAAAATAAGCTTATTGACTCGCCACATTGAAATTCAAATCCTGACAGAATTGACATAATAAATTACAAAAAAAGTTGGGGTCAAAACCTAATTACTTGAAAGTTTAAGGACTAAAATATAATTTGCCATATGATTTTCGTATAAAAGGCAACACTTAGAAAAATTTTGCATCTTCTTCTTCCTTTCTCTAAAGTGGTCGAACCTCCCTTCTCCCTTTCTCCCATCCATTTCTTCATCTTCTCACCAAAGTTCTTAAGGAAAATTGATAGAAAACTTAACTATCAATCTAGTTCTTTCAATTGTCATCGTTAATTTGCTTGGAATGACAAAGGGAACCAAGGAGGAATTGATTGAAGGGTTCGGCCAGACCACCACCTAGAGGTAACTAATTAATGTGTTTGTCTTTATGATTTAGTTAGATGATTTTAAGATTGAATTGAATGAGTTTTAGGTTAGATTGCATCAATTGATGCATTTTAGTAGAAATGCCTAAATTGCCTAACCTAATTGAAGTTGTTTGCCTTAGCTATGTCAATTAGAGTTAGTTTATGTTAATTGATGTTAGATTATGTTGATTGGAGAGTATTAGGTAACTAATTGATGGTTAATTTGGTGTAAAATTCAAAGATTACACAAGTTGCTCATATTGTTTAGGTGAGTCTTATATGCATCAAATAACATGCCTAATACATTGGATTGATGATTGGAAACCTACCCCATTTCCCCCATTTTGGCTGAATGCAAGTTACTATTCACTTGCCTTGGTTTTGCTTGATTTTTCCTTTGAAATTCATAGCCAATTTGATCCATATTATATTGTTTAATCTTGTTTATTTGATAAAATTGTGTTGTTGCCAATGTGGTTTGTTGTTGATTGAAATGGGCAAGCCAAATTTGTACCAAAACCTAACCTATTGGCTTGCCAATTTGTGCCCATCAAGTGTTTGATTAAATGCCTAGTTGTTTTTACCTTGGCCTATTGTTTTGTATTCCATAGGCCTACCATTTGAATGTCATCGTCGCCAGTGACATTGTCATGCCAATTGGCCTACCGTTTTCCTTTGTCGAGCCAACCTTTATTCCATGTCTTTGTTGATTACCAAACCACTTGTCATTGTTTATATATCATCTATTGCAATGCCATTGATTCTATTGATAATTGATTGATTGATATTGAGCTTATTGATATGAAGGATACCATTGTTGCATAATGGTGTCCATTGATATGTTGTTTCCTTATATTGATCTTAATGTGGCTTGACAAAGCTACCGCTCTGACAGGGGAGTGGAAAAATACTGTCGATGATGTGCACATTGTATTATTTGTGTCCTAGCTAGGAAAGGTTATGGTTCTGGCCATAAGACCTAATCAATCTTATGCTTACTGATATGGATATTACTGGAGATTGTATGTTCGCATATAGTCCATACTGATTCTACTAGAGATTGTATGATTGTTTACAGTCCATCCCTTTATCTGTCTTTCCATATGATACCGAACCTATGATATGTTCATTGACTATTCTGTCACCTGTTATTGATTCTGTAAATTGTTTATCTTGACCTATTAGCACCATTGTTCCATTTGTTATCTATTAATTATTTAGTGATGCATATAGATTCACTGAGTATCTTATATACTCACCCTTTTGTTTTATTACCCTTTCATGAGAGGAGTAGATTGCAGAATCCCCTCGTCTGTCATCTGAGGATTTCTGCTTGCTGTCATTTGATGTATATATTCTGAATTTTATATTTTGATGTTCATAATCTAGCTGCTCCATAGGATATGTGTGGGATAGTTAGGATATGAACATTTATATGTATGTGATGATGTTTTATGATATATAATGATGATATGAGATGTGATGATAATTACTACAGCAAACAGCATTAGATTACAGAAATAATTACAGAATAACAGAATGAATGGTAACTAAGTAAAATGGATAACTAATTGATGGTTATAGATTATGCATGTGATACTGGGTTCTACGGGTGCCGGTCGCCATTAGCATCTCCCGCATCCTAGGACTGTCGCGATCCAAAAACGGGTCGTGACAAACTTAATCTAATGAATATGGCATGTCCAAATACTAACTAATGGTATTAATTTGAAAATGTTAGGATGTTTAGTTACCTTATCATGATAAATAACATATTTGGTGTGATCATATGTGGTTTAGTATGATTAACATATGTAATAACCTTAGCATGAATTTTTTGCTTTTAAATAGATAATATGTGATCATATCATGAAGTTAGCTACTATTTTTAAATAACATGTATATAAGATTTAAGTATGATGATTAGAATGAATAGAATGAAGCACGATTGTTGTACAAAAGCTTGCTTGTTTTTTTCTATATAAGTTAGTATGAGCATGTTTAGAATGCCATGTTAATTTGATATGTTAAATAACTTATTTTAATTGAATACATGAGGACTTTTATATATGAATTATTTTAGCATGTTTTATTCATCCATAAATATGCAAATATGAATTTAAGCATGCCAATTGACGAAATCATGATTTATAAGTACAAATTGTTTGCCATTATGCTATGCATATTGAAATTGTGTTTGCTTATTAAGACTAACCATGCAGGAATTTACCATGGAGAAGTGTATTACATGAGAATCATGAGGCCAATGAGGCCCACCATTTGCTAAGGCAAATGCGCCCATATGCATTTAAGTCCAGAAGCAAGTTTATGACTTCAAAAGCCATATTGATGATTGAATGATCCAAATTCATTTTTCCTTCCTTTTCTTTAGTTAGGGTATTAAATGTATGTTTATATGAAATATTTTACCTTTAACGGATTGCACATTTATACTTGCTAGGTTGTCAAAAGATTTATTTCGCCTTTTCTTTTTTTAGGATTAATGTGCTTTATTTACATATGTAAGGTTAATTACATTTATTATATTATATGGCCTATTAGGAATGGTCATGTGAGATTGTACGATTCATCATACCATATATAATTTTTTCTAAGGATATTGGATTTTAAGTGAGATTATTAGTGACTCCTCCAATATTTTCTGAGAATTATATTTGTCATAGTTTTTGGTACAATCAATTATGTACTATAGTAAGGTTTATTTTGTGCATTATGATTTGTGAATTATTAATTGATGCATATATAAAATATTCATTTATTAAAAGTATGTCTCAGTTCTTTTTCGTTAGAACCTTTAGCCTAAAATAGAGGCTGGCTTTGATGGCCAAGTGGGCTGGGGTGCCTAACACCTTCCCCAATCCATACCCGATTTCCTTATCTAGATATTTGGATAAGGCGACCTAGTGCTTTGCTAGAGATAAAATCACCACTCATTTTCTAGAGGGAGGAAATGCATTGTATTTGTTGTCTCGATTAATCTAAAACCGAGTGGTGACTCATTTTCTCTGGTTTGGTTTATCCTTACCATCTTCCCTTAGGCTTCTTGCCCAATAGAACCCGAACTATTGCCTCAAAAGACACCACTTGCTAATAAAAGCTAGCAATTTTAAATGAGTATATTAAAAGGAAGAAGTCCAAATAGACTTTGATAACTTCATGCCTAATATTGCAATAGAGTATAATCCAACAACATATGGCAATTTCAGATTATATGTTTCATTCAAGTAATAAATCTAATTAATCTAGAGGACTATTTAATTCATTTCATAAAAATAATCCTTTCAAAACATATCTTGATGAAAGCATTAAAAATGTCTCACCTGAGTAACGACTTTTTATAAAATGCCTCATCCTTCTGAATGAGGACTTTACAAAGAATGTCTTTTTGGATGAGGACTTTGGCACAAATGCCTATTCAAACAAGGGATGAGTCTTTACATGGAATGCCTCTCTAGGCGAGGACATTATATGGAATGCCTCTCTGAATGAGGACTTTATATAGAGTGTTTCTCTAGATGAGGACTTTGTATGGAATGAGACTTACCATGACTTTATTCCCTTAAGGATTTTTGCATCGTTTTTTCATTTCTCAAATAACTACGTAAATATATTTAACAAATTTTTTCTCTTCATAAAGAAATTCTTATTCATATAATTTTGAAATGAAGTACACATGATATTTCCTTACAATTATTAGATTTATTGATCCTATTAATACTTTTATTAAAGTTGGGTATGCCTTCCATATCTAGTTTTGGCAACTCTCTTCATTAGATCTTATATGAATGTGCGAGCCAAGTTATTCTTCTAATTCTCCAGAACCTTTTTTCCTTATGGCATACTAAACATGCTTGAGGAGGATTCATGATGCTCGGAGTGCTCTTTCTCTTTTTTGCTATGATTATATAGCATCTGAACCAAACCCACCTTTTGGAAAATTTATAAGTCTACAAAAGACATCATATGGAGGACAAACATATCATTATACTTGCTTGTCCACAAGGTTGTGCAACTTCTCATTTAAGCTCAGAGACTTTGTTCTTCTTTCTGATGGACTATCCTCTTATCACTCTAGCATACCTTATTTTTCACCCCTCAAAAGTTATTGGTGAAAAATAAGGTTTGCATGTTTTTCATTTTTTCTCTAGGAAGGTCCATCTCTATTAATGGAAGAATACCTTTAGAAGTTGAAGTTCCCACTTATGGGTTCTCTACCTCCTCTTCTCTGCTCTTTGCCTCTATTAGCTTTCACTTTCTTTATTTTTGTTGCAAATCTGTAAAATTTTAAACGAGCATCTTGTGTAGGACTTTGTTAAGTATTAATTAGAAGTTGGGGACAATGGATATGCTTCCTTCAAGGTCTTCTCCTATAGGTTTTTTATTCTCATATGATACTAAATTTGACGTCCAGCCTCCAAACATCCCTTCTCTTACTAACTCCTGCTCCTTTCCATTAAAACCCTAATATTTCTTCAAAGGAAGAGGGCTTGTGTTTGGACTATTTACAGACGAGTAATGAGGATATAGAATTACACTTAATATGATATATCTGATCCTTTCTAAAATAATTTTATGGGCTTTACTTGGGTTATCCGATAGATCTATCCCAAGAGAAAGAAATCCCCTACTTTGAGATTTTGAGGGAATTAAAATGGTGGGAGGTTTTATGAAGAAATATAATATTAAGGGAGCATAAGAAATGAAGCTATAAGATTTCTCTTCCTCCCTTGGGCTCCTAAGAGGGTTTATGGAGGAAGTATCAAAGATTGGAAAGCTTAAGGTTATCTTTTTGGTTTTTCAAAAGTAAGGAAAACCAGTTCCTATAGATGGTGCCATTTGATAGGCCTGTTATCACTGAGGTGGTGGATCATGCCCACATTTGTCATCCTTAAGCTTGCAAGAAAAGAAAAAAAAAAGCCAGCAAGGGTCAAGTCTGAAGGCTTGGCAAAGACTCTCCGACACTCAAGTCAGTCATAAGTTTGCCTGAAAAACTATAATGAAGCTTATGAGCTCTTTTATCCAGTAATAAAGAAGAGAAATAAGGAGTATTTTTTGAATTATTTGAATCTTCTTTAATTTTGTAGAAAATTCTTCTTTTATAGAGCCTTTCAGCTAAATCACTATGGAAAGGATGTGATTGATTTAAAAAATTTGACTAGACAAGATGGACTAATCAGTATGCTGGTCTCAAAAAGATCTGGACCATTTTTTTTATTTTTTTTTTTTTGCTACTTGAAAATCTTTCAAGAGTACTCCCATCAATTAAATGGGTCTCAATTGAATGTCAATGTAAGGTGGAAATCAATGTTTTCATACCCAATCCAGTTTTAAAATCAGTGAAAATAGAGTCACGAGTCAGAGGTTCAATTTGGATCGAACAAGAGTCAAATCAAAATTGAACAAAAAATAATTAAATTAATATTATATAATATAAAAATAAATTTTACTATATAATTTCACATTTATTATCTATATGCTCAAAATAAATGTAATACACATATAACTAAAATTAAATAATAAAGTCATGATAATATTAAAATATTTGGTTTCTAATTTTATATTTTTTTTCTAATTTACTGATTTTTATACTAATTTACTAATTAATATATAACCATAACTTATAAATCATATAGGCCTATTAAAATCTAAATACTATATAGTATATATCTTTTAATTAGATTCATTGTAATTGTAATCATTAATAGCAACAACAATAATAATAATAATATATAAACTAGGGCCAGGTAGCAGATAGTGAATATGAACGAAGTGACAAGATTTATTTATTTTAAATAAAAATAAAACAAAAATAACAACTCACAATTACATAAAAAAATAACTACTCACATATTGGTGTCAAATAAAAAAATAAAAAAATAAATGGAATATGAAAATTAGAAGATGCATTAGCTGTTGAGTATTTGCTAGTCTCGCTCCATCCGTCTTGCTTTTACTAATAGTCCTTATCACTATATCTCAAACACATATACTCTTTTGTCATCTTCTTTAGCTACCTCTCAAATTCTCCCATTTTCTCCAAAGCCGTAAATTTTTTATCAACAAATCCTTTCAAAAGCCTTTTTTCTCAGTCGATTCTATCTAAAAAGCTCATAGTTTCACAATCTTGAGCTCCAATTTGTTCTATAACGAATGTTTTTTGGTCTGCTCGCATTTTATTCGATTATTGTTTTAGTGTTCATTTTGATTTTTTTTCTATTATTTATATTATAATCCATACATGTGTTCTCTAGTTTTCCATTTTATATCTATAATGTGTCATCTCTTATGTATTTGAGTTTGTTTTGTGAACTCTCTTTCTTATCTGCATGTTTAGCCTTATAGCTGGTCAAATCTCGATCAGAGATGACCTTGATAGTTGTGAGGTTTCAATTGGCAATGGTGGTTGAGCCATTGGATTTCAATCAGAGTAATGATGATGATGTTGGAGGAGGTGTGCCGGTGATGGATCAACTCAATTAAGCCTTAGTCCCAAATTAATTAGGGTCGACTATATGGATTCTTTTTTTTCCATTCCAGATGCTCATAGGCTATGTCTGCAGAAAGATCTAAAACAATTAAGTCATCCTTAATCACTCTTCCCCAAGTTAGTTCAGGTCTACTTTTATCTTTCTTCCAAATATCTAGCTTAATATAGTCTAATATTCTAACTGGTATATCGATAGGCCTATGACTCACATGTCCAAACTATCTCAACCTATTTTCTCTAAATGTATCCTTAATACTAGCTACTTCAATTTTTCTTTAATACATTTATTTCGAATGAGATCCATTCTAGTATGTCCACACATCCATCTCAACATTTTCATCTCAACAACATACATCTTAAAGATATGTTACCCTTTCATTCCCAACACTCTCTACTATACAACATAACAAGTATTATTGTTACTTGGTAGAACTAACCTTTTAACTTGAGTAAAATTTTACGGTCACATAGAACTCCTATGACAAGCCTCCATTTCAACCGCAAAGTGAAATTTTACGGTCAAATAGAACTCCTATGACAAGCCTCCATATCAACCGCAAAGTTTTTATCCTATGGTTAACATCCTTCATCTCCTTAGAGGATTGAGCCTAAATATTTAAAATAAGTGCTCTGGAATAATGTCATTCCATCCAAACTAACTTTCTCCTTATCTCCATTTCGATCTTCACTAAACTTGCAATGCATGTATTATGTCTTGATTATATTTAACTTGAAATCCTTGGGCTCCAAAGTGCTCCTCCATAATTCTAACTTCCTATTAACTCCTTTTTGTGTCTCATCTACTAGTATAATGTCATCTGCAAATATCATGCACCATGGGGTTTCCTCTTGTATATGCTTTATTAATTCATCCATAACCAAAGTAAAGAGGTAAAGGTTCACTGTAAAACCTTAATGTAATCCAACTGATATAGGAAAGTCTCTTGAGTCTCCTCAAACTGTGTGCACATTAGTCGTCACTCTGTCATACATGTCTTTCAAAACTTGTATGTACCTAATCAATATCCTCTTACGTTCTAACACCCACCATAAAACTTCTCTTGGAACTTCGTCATAAGTCTTCTCCAAGTCAATTAAAACCATATGTAAGTCTCTCATCGCATCTCTTTATTTCTTCATCTAGTTTCTAATGAGAGATATTACTTTCATTGTTGATCGACTTGGCATGAACCCAAATTGGTTGGCAGAGATAGATGTAGCATCATGTGTGCCGGTGATGGATTCTTGGCTGAAAATGGTGTAGATCTGACCCACTATACTCGGATAACCCGGTCCAAGTCGACTGGGTCATCAGTTAATTGGCCATACTAAAGGGATTTGTAGCTAGTTTGGGCAACTACGAGTTTATTATCTAATATGAACTAGCGAATAGGCCAGTTCATGGGTTTATCAATTCGATCAACCAATTCGATTTGGGTTTAAGAACCCTAGTAGAGATAGCTAAGGGTACAAATGAGCCAAATAGCTTAGTGTTTGGCTCGATAAAAGCTTATTTGTATTTGATTCATTTTATAAATAAGTCAAGTTTGAACCTTATTTTAAGACTCCATGAATAAACGAGCCAAACTTGAGCAAAGTTAAACTCATAAATAACTCGATTATAAGCTCATGAATAGGCTTGCAGTCAGCTTTATTAATAAGCTCGAAAACAACATTATACTCTAAATAATATATTTTGACACTCTTATAATTTTTTTGGTAATTTAATTTGACTAAAGTATACGTACTCCTAATTTTCTTATATATACAACTCTTAAATAAGTATTATATAATTATAATTATATTTTTGTAATACTAATAGAGTTTTAGATTAAGATTTTGTTAGTATTAATATAATATAATATAATATAATATTCTAATCTTTAAAAATATATTTTTTATTTGTTAACATCTTTAAGATACATTTAATACTCAATTTTGTGATTGGATTTTTTTTTTACTAATTGGATGCTTTTACTTTTATATTAATTTTAAGTATTTTTCACTACGGTTATTTTATTAGAAATAAATATTTAATTATAAATGAGTTTTAAACAAGTTTCAAAATGAGTCAAATTTAAACTTGAGCCCCACTCAATTATAATATAATGAGTCGAATTCGGATTATAATATATGAACAAACTTTTGATGAGCTGGTTCGAGTTCGACTCGAGTTCATTTAATAATTAAACAAGCCAAACTTGAAAAAAAATTTCATTCAATTTGAAATTTCAGCTTAAAAAAATATCGAATCGAATTTGAATAAGTTAAAACTCGATTGTAACCCTAAAAATAGGTTATAGATTTTAAATCGTATTAATTATACTTGATGTGAATGCTTATCGCTCGATATTATTTTCATCAATTTAAGTTGTGTTCTTGAAGAAAAAGTCTCAAATATTAGAGATGTGATATGCCAAGGAGGGAGTGGGGCTCTTGAATCTTCATTTTACATATTTAAATATGACAAAGTAATTTGATTACCTAATCCTCCATTTTGAGGATCTCATTAAAAATTGGTGAATCAAACAACGAGGCTTAGTTTTTTATGCAAATAACTTTATTAGTTTTTTATGCAAATAACTTTATTGATCGAGGCTTTTTTTTAGCTTCTCTATTTCTAAGGCATAACAAGCTTGATAAAGATCAATATTTTCAGAATCAAATCGGTTAAATAATCGATGAAAATAGAGAGTCAGAGGGTCAGAAATCCGACTGAGATCAAATCGATTAAACAGAAAAAAATAAGTATATATATATATATAATTTGATATTTATTATATATATGATGAAAATAAATATAATGTAATTATGGTTAAATAAAAAATTTATATAAAGACCATATTTTTTATAGTGTCAATCCAATCATATTAAGTCAAAAGTTATATATATAATAAGTTATGGATATTCACTTGCTCAAAAATTTACTCATGTAATAGGATAACATGCAATAGGATCATAATTTTGATGTCGGGTAAAATTAAAACGAAACTACTGAAATTTTTTCAATTTCTTTTAACTCAAAACGACATTATTTTGTCTGACAAAAATGATTTCCTTTAGATGAAAAAAATAAAAATAAAAAGCTGATCTGTCCGAACTAGAAAAATTGGTCTGATTTGATTGATTCATCGGTTAATCGGTCGATTCACTGATTTTTGATTCGATTTTTCGAATAAAAAAAGCTGATCGGTTCAATTTTTAATTCAGTTCTATTTTTTAATTCGACTGATCGATTCGATCCGATTTTGATAACTATGATAATCAATTTTTTTTTTTTAATCTTCCATTTTTAATTTTAAAATATTCTTCAAAGTTTTTACATGTCATTTTGGTTTTGATATTTCATTAATCAATGAATTTTGCAAATAAAGAGAGACATTACTTTGGTTCTAAAAGAAAAAGACAAGAATCAACACGTGGCAAAGAAAAAGGCTGGCAGAATATATACATATATTTTTAATTTGTTAAAGCACCGGTGTTTTGAAACCCCATAGAACGATCATTTACCCACGAAACCGAATACAGCTTCGCGTGAGAAGAAGAGAGAATTTTTTTTTTCTCTAGAGAGAGAGAGTCGAAAATCAAAGAGATAGATAGAAAGACAGAGAGATGAAGATCACGGCGCTTTTGGTACTGAAATGCATTCCGGAGGGATCGGATCCGGTTATTTTAGCAAACGCCTCCGATGTGAGCCATTTCGGGTATTTTCAGAGGTCTAGCGTGAAAGAATTCGTTGTTTTTGTCGGTCGGACAGTCGCCAAACGCACTCCTCCTAGCCAACGCCAGTCAGTCCAACACGAAGGTCCCTTTTTTGAACTTTTTTGCTTTTTAATCTCTCCACGATTGCTCTTTCGCATGAAATTGGGGTTTTAATTATGATGTTAGATATTTAATTTTTGGTTTTGATTCATAGGCTTTGATTGATTGGGATTTGAAATTTATTTGGTATTTTTTTTAGAAGTTATGTAAGAATGTATATTGGGGCATTTGGAGCAGTTGTTCTGTAATTGGGTATTGAAATTCCAAGGATCTGATGTTAGAGACAAATAGGTTTGTATTTCGTAATAAAAAAATGATACCGAAGCCTTTTCTTTTTTAAATTTTTTTTATGGTGTAGAGTACAAGGTGCATTCTTATAACAGAAATGGCCTGTGTGCGTTGGGGTTTATGGATGATCACTATCCTGTTCGAAGTGCTTTTTCTGTTCTCAATCAGGTAATTCTTTTTTTGTTTTATCGGTATCTGTATAGCTTCAGTTATATGCAATTTGAACATTGTCCATTTATTGAATGTTGACCTCAGGTATGTAATCATAATGTAACTGTATTGGAATATCATGTGTGTCGTTATATTTTTGGTGAAAATGCCTTGCATAACTTGGGTTGTGCAGCTTGACACAAGCATAAACTTTACAAAATGCTATTATGTAGAGTATGTCATGTAATCCTTAGATCTACATTAACATCTCTTCACATGATTTGATTCTATGTTCCATTTGTTTTTGTGACTGTCTCGGTTTGATATTTTGACCTATAAAATGTACTTATCTTTTGGGGTTAAAGGCTGAAATCTTGTTGCTTGCTTGGTGCAGGATATTTTTTGCACCGTGCAATTATTGTATATATTGGTTGTTAAACTCACTTTGTGTTCTATGGAAGGTCTGTATCTATCTTATTGGTTTCATGATAAGATGAGTAATTGTTTTGTTTGCAGGTTCTTGATGAGTATCAGAAGAATTTTGGAGATTCATGGAGGACTGCTCAGGAAGATAACACTCAACCTTGGCCATATTTGAATGAAGCTGTGACCAAGTTCCAAGTAAGTCTAGTGTCAACTATAGTCATTTTGCAAAATAGCAATTTAATGTTTTTAGGTAATTTTCTTAAATCTAAAATTGAAGTTGTTTTTCATGTTTCCTGACATTCCCACTTAAATTTTCAGGATCCTGCAGAGGCAGACAAGATGTTGAAAATTCAGCGGGAGCTGGATGAGACAAAAATTATTCTTGTGAGTTAACATTTGTGTTGGTTAACGTGTATCTGGTCTTTGCAAAATTACATTTCCTATTTTTATTATCCCTCTATTAAGGATTCTATGTTTTGTCCCATTTCCATTAGGAGATGCTTTCAACTCTTGAAATGTGAAATTATAAATGGAAAAGTGTTGAAGGCCATACCAAAGTGATGCTACGTGACAAATATTCTCTTTTTCTCTCAAATATATAAGAATTTTGAGATTTCTTTTTTCTAATTATGATGACATTATATGGTTATTTCCCTATTTTATGACGCTTTAACAATCCCATCAGTACACCTATTTGGGGTTGAACCACCAGAATGTATTTCTTGCTTTTTGGATTTAGGATTAGGCTTTATCTATTTTGAGATCTATCCTTTCTGGGGGTTTATATAGGCTTATATTTTCATTTTTTCCCCTCTTCAACCTGTAAAACTGGTGGAAGACATTGGGCCAGTTCTTTATGCACTTCTTTTGAGAAATCTATAATAATGTGAAATCTTACAAGAAATATACAGGTGAGACTATGCTCCTTGTTTGCTGGATAGCCATCATTATATAAGTCCTAGGATCAATTAATATGGTTAGAAGCAAAATGTTTTTGTCTCTGCTGCTTGGTTGTTCATAGCGTGCTAACTTTTCTTCTTTTTATTCACTTGCAAACAAATATGTTGCTGTTGTTCTTTGCTGTCTATCCGGTGCAACAACATGATAATCTATCCCTGGGTAAATGAACGATATTTATAATCACGTTTAGTTTAGACTATACCTTGCTTTGGCTGGTGCTTGTCAAACAAAATGCGGCTAGGGGTATTTGAGCTGTCAGCATGTAAAACCTTTACCACCAACTTTCCTACTCATCTTTTATATGAAGACGGACTATTCAGTTGTGCAGCTCAAATACCCATGCTGTTAGCATGTAAAACCTTTACCATCAATTTTCCTACTAGTCATCCTGTATATGAAGACAGATCATTCATTTCATTCTTGATTCATAGTTTATGTGTACTAGCACCCGTTCAAACCATGTCAAAGCCTATTCCTGTATAGGGATTTTCAGGAATTCTTGTCGAACTTTAACTTTGGCTACACAATGCACACTCTGTTCATGCTTCATTGAATTTGTTAGGAAGTCAATGTATGGGATCTAGAGCTTTGAACAGGCTTATTCTTGTATTAATCTTAATTGGCTGAGATGGTTTTCATTTCATTATAGGTTTGAAACAGCATATCATATTAGATGATGCAAATTGCATTATCCGTTATGTGTGCACCATTTTATGTGATCTTAGATTGTTCATTTTCCTTTTAATTCACAGTACTTAGGCAGAATGTTGATATGAAAGTGTCAAGGTGCAACAAGCTTGGTTAAAATCTTTTGGAGAATGAATTGTTTTACATGAAAATGAAGCAGACATTGTAGAGATTCTTTCTTGCATGTTTTTTTTTTTCTTTTTTTTTTCCCCCTTTCCCAACTGATATTAAAATGTTGTGTGTATATTTTTTAATAGAATGAGCGTGAGAAACTCGTATCCCTATGAATCTGAGTTATATTATTGACGTGAAAGATCCTTTTGACTGACATGTAGTAAAACTGTTAGCAGTTTAAGTAGTAAAACTGTTAGCAGTTTAACTGAAAAATGAAAGATCTTTTTGACTGGAATTGGTTCCTTGGTGGTTCTATGCTTGCTTTAACTTCTGTCATGAAACTCATGGGAAACATGGAGAATCATATGTTAACAGAATTAGTTTTGTGTTTCTTTCCTTTTTTCTTGCCTAAATATTGCAGCCTTGTCATCAATCTGTACTTCAACCTTGTTATCTTTTGGTCTCCATATTATCCATAAGTTTGACATGTATATGGTTTTCTCTTCTTTTTTTAAATGTTTTTGCTTCAGCATAAAACTATTGACAGTGTGCTTGCACGAGGTGAGAAACTGGACAGTCTAGTTGAGAAAAGTTCAGATCTGAGTGCTGCTTCACAGGTATATTGACAAGAACTTATACACTAATATATTCTTTTGCTAAATAATTATTCTTTGCCAAGTAAATATGTTTAACTCCTGCTGTTTGTGTTTTAATTTTCCTCAAGTACGTTGTCATGTTAAATTTTGTTATCATTGTCACTTAGCATCACCATTGGTTCATGTACTCTTAAAGGCATGTGAATGTTTTAAATTTAGCAGTTACTGAAGATGTTTACTGACACTAGAAAAAGTGCCCGAAATTAATGCATTATTATTCTGGTGGGATATGACTGTTTGAGAGCCCATTTATGAAAGTCCAGAAAGCCATTGATGCTTTCAGTATTTGAAAAAGGAAAGAGGAAATTAGTTGTTTTTGGGGAAGATGAGAAGCTATGAACTCATTCAACTTCTGCGGAGCACCCAATAGGCTCCCAATATTTAAATTCATTTTCTGTCAATATCTAACATTTGCTGGTATTACTTTCACCTATAAATCTGTTGAATTGATATTTTTGCCTTAACTATCAATTTTATTATCATTTTATTATGATTTATAGTTGGCCACAGCTAATGTTGTCAACTTTGTGTTTAAAACAACAAATTCAACAAAATTTTGTTGAGTTCATTTTATATTTCTACCTATCAATTCTGTGAACTGTAACCCTAAGGATTGATTCATTTCAGTTGCATGGTTTCAATTTTATGGAATTCTATCTAATTGAACTTGCAAATGATTTTTAATTGAACAGAACTAAAATGTCATCACACCAACTCATCCATGGTGAGCCATTTAGCAGTTCTGTATGTGTCAAATGTGCTATTAAGCATTTTGGCAAGAAATAAAATTGCTTTCAATTCTAACTTGTTCCCTACATAATACTGGGTTAGACTCAGTTGAGTCTAAGCATTAATATTTGCTGTACTAAACAGAAAAATTCATATGCTGCTGAAATGAACCAACTTGCATGTTCATTTGCTTGTAAACATATAATTGAATTAATTCTGTGATTATTGGTGGCTGCATCAGTTTTACAATGTATGGTGTTTAAAAATTACTAATGCTGGGTTATGGTGAAATGCATTTGCTCAGTGCAGATTACTGTTCTTTAAATTTTTTACTTCTTTCCTAATGTTCCCATGCTTCTTTATAGAATGTTAGTCTTTCATTCTGACCAATTCGAACAAACTGTATTTGAAAGTTTATGTTATTTTTGTGCTCAAGTTACTGATTCTTTAAACTGGGGATCATTTATTTATATATATAGGAGAACATATGATTTCTTTTTCTGATTACATCTGTTTGCTTGTTTCTTGCTTGCAATTACTGTTGAGGTTGCATCTTTTTCTCATAAATGCACGTATTAGTAATATATAGCCAAGTTTCTAAATACTTATATATATATATTTTAATTGTTTTTGCTTCTGAGAGCTTTAACGATTCTCTTCTACCACTCTTTAACACAGTGAATGAACCCTAGGTAATCAATAGTGGGAAACTTCCGCTATCGAATGCAGTTATATCTATTAGATAACTAATAAGATGGTCTATAGTTTAATGGCAGTGTGCAATGGCAACAAGATTTTTAAATTATTTTAAATGTTTGACTATTCCTTTTATTTATCCTGTTTGTGATGCCATGTCTCCAATTTCCATACCAAAATTTTGGTTTAAGGGGTTACCATGAAGTGCATCTCAGGCATATCTTTTACAAATAGTAAAAACTTAGAAATATGGGAATGTTTTCGTTTGATCTTATTTATTTACTTGCTAATGAACATTTTTTTTTCTGTTACCATATGTTATTTGTTGAGAGGCATTTTTAATTTGAACTACTATATTTACTAGAGAGGAAGAAAAATATGTGATAGCGTCGTTCTATCTTTTATTTATTTGTACTCAAATTAAACTTGTGCTTGTTCCATGCGTGATCTTTAAGATTGCTAAATCTTCTGGTGTTTTTTTTGAAACAGATGTTCTACAAGCAGGCAAAAAAAACCAATCAATGTTGTGCCATACTGTAACTTATCAAAGCAAGCAGCATAATTTAATGCAATTTTCTTGTTATGGTGTTGATGGTGGTGGATAGAAATGTGATTGTAATATGTTTATATCTTTATCAATTGTTTGTGTGGCAGACCTCTGTAATATCCACTTCTTGATATTTTCCATTGGATCAGGAAAAAAAAAATAAAGCGAGACCAAATGTTGATAAACAGTTTTTTTTTAGCTCTCCGTGCGCATCTTCTTTAGTACAGTAGTTAACTTTCAGGGTTATGTTGTATGTGGTTGTCTTTGTTTCTGTTAAAGCAATAAATGCAACTACTTGATTTCTAGTAGATACTTCTCAATCATTTTTTTTTTGTTTTTTAGGTTTTAGTTAAATTGCTGATAGAACTTACTTACAATTGGACCTAGTTAACTCTGACTAGTTCATTGCTCCTGGTTTATTGGCAACTAAATAGATTGTGTGAGTGGTTCATTTCTGTTTTCAGTCATCTTATGATAAATCGTTAGGTTAGGATCATATCAAAATTTAACAGATGCCTATTCAGATTTTGAGATGTGATATGGTCAATTATGGATACAGAAGCTTGTGAAAATATGTGAAGTGAACAATTCAAATTAACAATAACAATGATGATGTGCGAAGCTGATTGGTTTTTAATAGTGGTTAACAAATGCTCAAGTGAAGATACCATAGATGGCATGGATTGGTCCAATAATTGATGATGATATTTTCATACCGACTAGGTTGGGTTGTGGCATTTTTTTACTGTGAAATGATTGTATTGAATCTCTGTACTGTCTGACCAGATTAACAACACTGATGGAATGCCTTCATCCGGCCTGAATATGAAAATGAAGAAATGTAAGCATCTTTTGAAGATAAGCACGAATCTTATTTAGCAGTACACCATGGCCTATCACATCAGAACGTATACAAAAGAAATATAGATTAAGACCCAAGACCCAAACATGGACCCAAGTGCTCCTTGGATTCTATTCTATGCTCCAAACAAAAGCAAACAACTATCTCCAATAATTCACAAATCACAATATTAAAAACAAAAGGCCAAAATAAACCTGCTACAGTTACTACTACTGTTAATTGGATTTTTTTTTTGAACGATCTTTTTCTCTAGCTACTATCTCACACACATATTTTAATTTCTACTTTCCAAAGATAGATTTGATCCACCAAATTCCTTTAGTATCCGTGGGACTCTTTTCTCCTTCCGGTGGTGGGTCACTCTGTGGAGTCTTGTGGAGCTTGCTCACATCATACCCTTCTTCTTTAGCCTTCTCCACCAGCTGATTGTAGATCTCATCATTTAAATGAGTCTGCCTGCAAAGTACCTGAAAACCACTAATTCAATCAAAATCCCTAAAATCATCCATTATTCCATTAATTAATTATATAAACAGAGGAAAGATAAAATAAATAAAGAAAGAAAGATTAGCAGGGGCATACCCAAAGATACTTTCTGCTAGGCTCGCCAATCAAAGCATAGGTATAATCTTGATCAATGTACAAAACCCAATAATCTCCAACAACAGGAATGATAGGCAAGAACGGTGGCACATAAAATTTGACCTTGAGTTTAGCTTCATCACTATTAGGATTTGCTTTATAGGCAGTACCTTCTATATACCCTCTTTTACCATCACTCCATGTCTCATTCAGCACATGTACAGTACCATCTTCATTCAAAGTATATGTTGCCCTTGTGTTCACTCCATTCTTGGGCTGAAATCTTGATGGGAATGAAGCTATTTCATACCATCTTCCCATGTAACTATTTAGGTCTAGCCCCTTCACCACTTCCATCTCTTTCTTGGCTGCAGCCATTGTTATCAAATATTGAAGTCTGGGTTTCAACAATCTTGAATTTTACGTATATTACCTGTTTATTGAGGGCGCAATGGACATATATATAGACAGAGAGGCTTTGGTGGGACTGGTATAGAGACGTGGAGGGATATGAGCCTTACATGTTATGGGAGTTTCTAGGGTCTTACCTGTAAGTATGTGTTTGGGTGAGGTTAGAGACTGATTTGGAAGGAAAACAAACTTAGCAATGAAGGAAAGGATCTTGCAAGCAAGAAAACAATTGTTTAAGTCTGAAGTATTATAGGGATTCGAATGTGATTTAGATGTTTGTCAAATTGTTAGTTCTATAATAGCTGCAAGTTTTATTGATATCAAGTGTAGAGAAAAAATTATTAATATCTTTTCATTAAAAAATTAAAAAAAAATCATATTAAATAAAATATCTCATATTTACCCATTTATATTTATTAAATTTATATTTAATTTAATTTATATTTTTTTAAAATATTTCAACCTACATCAATTATCATTATTATTATTTATTAAATTTAAATATTATCATTTTAAATAAAAAATATATTGATATACTTATTATATATGAGTCAATTAAAAATATAATAAAAATATATTATATAAGTAGTTGGTATAAATTTCAGTTGAGACTTCTATAAATGACGAGGAAATTTTTTTTTAATAAGGTGAACTTATATAATTAAAGTTTTTAAATGAGTTAATTGATTTGGGACAAAAGGTTTTCTGAACAATTTTTGATATATAGCAAAAATTTCCAAACAATCTTAAGTTTAATTTTATTATAAATAATTTTTTTTAAAACAAGTAATTAACATATATTAAAAAAAATTTAATTTTTTGACACAAAAGAAAATATTTTCCAAAATTCTTCTATATATAGAAAATATAATTTTAAAATATTATTAATTCGTTATATTCTTGTTTTGATTGACTTTCATGAGCAATGGGTCATTCTAGATTAATATTATGTATGAAAATATAATACTAAATAAAATACAACAATATATAAGTTTTTACTCAAATAAAAATTTTTCATAGTACTTATTTTTTTAGGATGATTTTTTTTTGTCTTTATAAAAAAATAAAAAAGACAAATTAAAAAAATAATTTTTTTTTTATATTTGTAACTTTTCTCATGTAATTTTAATAAATTAATCATAAGAAATAAATAATTTTTGTAATGAATAAAAAATAAATTAAACTAATTATATTATATGAAATGCAAAAACAAAAATAGTCATGTACCATATTTTTTAATACAGGAATAAATAAAAAAGTTTAAAAAAAATAAAAATTAATATAATAAATCATTTTCAAAAGTTATATTTTATATTACTATAATTACTATTTAGAGTTTTTTGTCAAAATCTAAAATATATATGTTTTATATTATACCAATCCGACCAACACAACAATAGTTAAATAATAATAAAAATTTATATATTTATTTTAATTTTAAATAAAAGATTTTTTTTAATTCAATCTAATTAAAAATAGAATGGTTATTGTCTTTTACATTAAAAATTATGTCCTTTTCGAATAATTTAAAAATTTTACCATTTAAGAGAATTATATATATAATACTAGTTAGTTTTATATATGTATGTGTTGCATGTGATTATTATAATTTTTTATTATTATTATAAATTTCAAATATATGATTATACACTATTGAATATTTAAGTATTTTATGAAATAAAAATATTTTTAGCCATTCGTATGATAAGGACTAAAAATGGCTCGCTTCAAGATGGGTCTTAAATAACAAGCTGATGTATAATATCCCACTGAAGCTCAATACATCTCAAGATCAACCATGAGCAGGCTTAGTGCTTTTCAGCAACTCAAAATCAATATGCTCAAAGTCTCTCAAGACAGGTCACTTCACGTCTCGCCTTCTCTCTCTCACATCTTAGCATAAACATCATGCTCCCAACAACAATTTACCTTGTCAATGCATAACTTACAAGGAAAATTGTTGTCCCCATATATATTTTGATAATGCAAAAACTTGATTTATTTATTTACTATTAATTAACATTTTACCAAGTCTTTTTGTTATCATGCAGGGAGTAACAATAATTACCATTCGGTATCACTATTACTTTAACACTTAAGCTGATTTAAATTGAACAAAGACAAAATTCACTCTGTTACTGATTTGTAGAGCTGCAGCTGAGTCGAGCTTGAGTAAGTAATATTTTTTCCTGAGCTCCAACTCTAAATTGAGCAAAAAAACTCATGTTCAAGTTTCGCTTGTTTAATTATTAAATGAGTTTGAGCCGACTCATAAAAAAATTATTTATAAACTATAATTGAATTCGCCTTGAGTACAACTCGTTAATAAATTATAATTAAACTGGACTCGAATTCAAATTCGATTCATTTTAAAATTTATTTATGGCTAAATATTCATTTTTAATAAAATAATTATAGCAAAAAAAAAAAAAAAATCAAAACTAACATAAAAGTAAAAGAATTCCATTAGTAGAAAAATAAAAAATTTAATTATTAAATTAAGTATTATATGTATTTTAAAGATGTTAATTTGGACCCTATTGTGGTTGATGTTGATTTTGATAATAACAAAACATATAAATGTGTTAGTTATGTTAACAATTTGTTTGAGTTGGTTAAGGCATGAGAAATCATGACCATTGCTAAATTATAAGTTTAACACATTTGAAAGATTTAAATGGCAAAGTTCAATGTGAATGGAACTCATATTGACATCAAGATAAATACTATTCAGTGCACATGCTAAGGAGAGTATATTTTGAAGAAGTGCATAAAAATATTTAGAATTCAAGTTGCATAAATTGCAGAAGTAGCGGACGTTATTGGACAGTAGTAGTTGTGACCGAGTGTAGTCACAGGTGCAAGTAAACAGTTATAACCGCTACTAAGCAATCCAAAAGCTTAGGTCCAAGGCAAAAGACAAGTCGCTAGCGCTACGAAAAAGTCGCAGGCGCGACTAAGGACTCCAGAAGGTCTAGATGCCCAAGTTTTTGAACAAGACAATATTGGTGGGCGCAAATATTTTATAGTAGCCGCTACCAAATTCTTCGCAACTATTACCATGGTGTCACAGGCCCAAATAAGAAGACCAAAGTGGAAAGAAAGTCAGAGACGAAAGTCGCAGTCGCGACTAGAAAGTAGCAGGCGTTACTAAGAAGACCTTAGAGAGACAGTAGTTGCAGTCATCAGTTGAGCGGTAATTGCGAATTCGACAAGATAAGTAGCAGGCGGGACTTGAAGAAGTTCATAACCGTGAATGTCAAGTAGTTGCTGTGAAGTTTATCAGTGTTAGATAAGTAGCGGGCGTGACTAGGAATTCGCGATGCGAATTCCTAGAAGAAAAAAAAAACTAGCCATTTGGAAAGCTGTGAAATGCATTAGATGATATTTAAGAGGGCATTACAACTCTATTTGAAGCTGAGGTATAAATATGAGTTGGTGAGAAGTTTAAGTGCAAGAGAACAACCATTGTGAAGTATTAATTGAGCTATTGCACCAAATCATTCATATTTATGGCTTAAAGAGCTAAAATTTTGTAAAGCAATTATTGTGAGTTATTTGTTATAAATCTTTAAGGTTGTTAAGACTTATTGATTATTAAGAGTTTGGAAAAAAGTAAAAGGGAATTTTCTTCTTCTCATCTTGTCACATCCCGATTTTGAAACGTGACGGTCCTAGGATTCGGGAGATGCCAGAGGCGACTGGTACCCGTAGAACCCAGTATCACATGCAATTACCAATTACTATCAATTTTATTATTCAATTACCTAATTACTATTCATTATGGCATTCTATAATCTATCTGTAAATTATACTGCAATTGACTGTAACATTCATCATATCATGTCATATCATTAATTAAACTCCATAATATGCCATACATACATGTTCATAAACTAACTATACCATATACAATACCCGTGGAGCATCTAATACACATATATAAAGATACAATGTTTAAATAATTACATTGTCTTTACAAGACTGCAGAATTCCTTAGAGAAACAAAAATCAGGAATCTGCCTCTACTCTGCACTTGAAAAGGGAAACAAATAAAGGGGTGAGTATAAAAATTCTCAGTGAATCTAATATGCATTTATCATAAATATGGACTGGAATATCAATAAAGGATAGACATATGAAATAATAATGACAGTCTGTTCAATAATATCAGAATACAAAATCAAGTTACAGTAGATGACTGTAAAGTCAATAATCAAGTCAATGGAAAGAATATCACATGGATAAGACATATATAGGGCCATGAAACACATATAACATGTATCATCGTGTATCAATGAACATAAGACTGATCAGGTCTTATGACTAGGAATGTTAACCCTTTTTAGCTAGGGTATCATTATACAATGTGCACATTGTCGACAACATGTATCCACTACCTTGTCGGAGCGGCAGCTCTGTCAAATCTCATCGGAGTCAATAAGAGCATGGAACTAATCAATAAATATTAATATACAATATCAATCTCATCAAGTAGCAGTAGTTCGTGAATTTAATCAAACGAGACTGCGATATAGCAATGGATAAACAATATAAGAAGCAATTAACAATGGTATTTTGATTAGCAATTAACATTGGAATTAATCAAAAGTTAGACAAATCAAGTCAAGAAGTTGGCTCAATTGGCATGCCAATGTCGCTAGCGACGATGACATTCAAATGGTAGGCCTACGGATGAAATCAATGGTAGGCCTATGAATTTGAACTAGGCATTTCATCGAACACATGATGGACAACAATGGAGGGATATTTTGGCAAGGTTTTGGTGCAACATTGAAATTGTCCCAATATCAATCAACATATACACAATGAAGGTTATTCAATAGGCATTTGGTTTTCAAAAATAAATAATAAACAAAGGATCAAAAAGGCATGGAAAACCAAAGGAAAACAAAGCAAAAATCAAGGCAAAATTGCCTTAGGTAGGTTCAGCCAAGATGGCTCTTTTGGAGCAAGATTTCAATCATCAGTTCAACATATTAGGCATATCAAATGATGCATATTAAACTCACCTAGCATGTCAAATCACTTGAATTGCACAATTTGTCACCAAAGTCTTCAAAGTAGGCAAAAATGACAACTTTCCAATTCTTTGATCTCTACAGCAAATCAATTACATATAATCTATCTATTAGCTTCTAATTAACATATTCTAATCTCAATTAACACAAACTAATACAAAATTAAAGATTAATCTCTTACAACTTTGAATTAGGGTTTTCTATTTAGGGAAAACCTACCAAATGCATCAATTGATGCAATTAAACACTAAACCCATTCTAATTAACATCTAAATTAAGTATTAAACTAAAGAAATCACTTCATTACCTTATGATGATGTGTGGGCCGAAATATACATGCTATCTATTCTTGAAATATCTTAATTTTTCAAGCAAACAACTCGAAGCATACCGTAGTATTGACAAATCAGCTCGAAGCACATCGTAGTGCTAACAAATCAAATCGAAGCACGTAGTAGTGCTAATCTTACTAAATCAAAGTGGAATTTTGTTAGCCCTCTTGGGCTTGATGTTAATTTTAATGATAACAAAACAATATAAATGTGTTATTTGAGCTAACATTTTGTTTGAGTTGGTTAAGGCATGAGAAATCATGACCATTGCTCAATTATAGGTTAACACATTTAAAAAGGATTTGAATGACATTTAAAGAGGATTTGAATGACATTCAAAGAGAAGTCATTGAGTGCACATGCTTAGGGGGAGCATACTTGGAGAGGTGCAAGAAGAAAATTATAAGTTGCTGAATTTCGGTATGTCGCGGGTACGACACAAGGAAGTCGCGGGTGTGACGGTAGGAACAAGTTTTTTCACAGGAGCAACAAAGTCAGTCACAGCCTTGAAAAGCTTCTGGTAGCGGACGCGACACATTCCAGTCGCGGGCGCGAAATTAATTCATAAATTCTAAAATCATCCAGTAGCTTCAAAATGAACAGTCTCTCTCTAGTCGTGGGTGCGACTAGGTGAAGCCGCGGGAGTGACAGCTTCAGTAGCGGGTGCTACTCAATAAAATTCAAATTTATTCTTCTTCGAGCCAAAAAGGAGAGAAGCTAGTCGTGGGTGCGACGCATGAAGTCGCAGGAGCGACTCAAGAAATTCAAAGGCACGAATCGGAAAACTGACAGGTTTGCACATAGTCTGGAGTGATGTCAAATTCTATACAAATTAGGAGAAGATATTAGGACAAGCCATATATGGATAGAAAGATATGGTTGTGTAGTTTTAGGATCAAAAATCGGATTGAGCATTGGACATTCGAAAAGGAAGATATGAATTTTTGAAGGAATTATGCTCAAGCTGCCAGACTAGGATAGAGTAGATGGGACAACTTTAAAATATTTCTGGGAATTATAGATGAATAATTTGAGCATTAAATTTCAAATGATTGAATATATAGATGTCTAGTTTCATATGGAAAAAGAATCAAGTGATTCTGAGTTCTATAGACAGAGATATTGAAGAATTAGTGAAGCATGCTCAAACTGTCTTATATATTGGAGCAAGAAAATGTTATGATTTTTTAGGACATCAATATGGATTATTTTGGAGTTGAGTTAAACTACAAAGTTGTATTAGACATCTCAAATTTTCTAATTCAAAAAACGGTATATAATTTGGAGTTGTATAACTCAAGATATGATAAAATTAAGTTGCTGCTCTGATAGGGATAAAAGTTACGGGCGCGACTAAGGAGTAACGGCCGCGACCGTCGCGATTTTGACAGCAAAACTAGCCGTTGGAAATGGTTCTAACAGCTATATTTTGGATTCTAATGATCATATTTAATCCAAGGCTATAAATACAAGATAGTATGAAGCTCAAACAAGTTGGAAAACTTGAGATTAACAAGAGATTAAGTGTTTGAGAGATTAAATCAAATTAATTCTTGTATTTACTTGAAATGTGCTAAAATTGTTTAAGCACCTTTAGTTGTGCTATTCTTTGAGT
>CANXYC010231213.1:0-14305 GCA_948193065.1 Aleurites moluccanus | reverse complement strand
CCCCCCCCCCCCCCCCCCCCCCCCCCCCCCCCCCCCCCCCCCCCCCCCCCCCCCCCCCCCCCCCCCCAGAGAGAGAATTTACCCATTTCCCTTTCGTTGATTTCAGCTCAGTCATACCACCTTTGTTTCTCTTTCCCTTTACTCGAGTAAAATAGTCTCTGAATCTCTGAGCTCAGCCATTTCCTTTTCCTTTCTTTCTATTTCATCTTTGCTTTGTAGTTCTTTTTTCTTTTTTCTTTTTTCTTTTTTCTTTTAATCTTCCCTTTCCTTTCTTCTTTGGCCAAAATCATTGGTTCAAGTTGTGAGGACCCTTATTGAAAACCCCAATTTTTAAAAGAGAAGAAATTCACAGTATGAAATTATAAATTCAAGAACTCAATTTATCTTTACAATGGCGCAGATTTTGATTCCTAGTTGCAAGTGTGGCCTTTCTTGTTTGTTGAAGACTTCATGGTAAAAAAAAAACCCTGGCAAGAGATACTTTTGCCGTCAGAACTATTTAGATGTAAGTGATTTTGAAAAACTTGGGTGATCTCATATCTTAAATTTGAATTTTAGGTATATTTTGATATGTTTGGGTTTTATTATTTACGAGTAGGGTATGATTTACAAAGTTGATTTTTGTATTTTTATTTTGAATTAAGAGATGAGGGGATATTGCAAATTCTTTGATTGGATTGATCCCCCAATCCATGAAGATGAACATGCAGAGCCTGTAAGAATTAACAAAGGTAGTGAAATTGATGAAGACACGGTTGAAGTTCTTGACAAAAAGGAGGTTGTTGGTAGAGAACGTGGATGTTGTTTCTACTGTTTCACTTGCTTTGTTTTTTTTTTTTGTAGGTATTTTAGTTGGGTTTAGCTTAAGGAATTGAAGTCTAAGGGATTAGGTTTATGTTTGCTAGTGGTGTTGAAAATGATGGGTATTTTTTATGGTTTTAACATTTTAGACTTAATATAGTTTGACAATGATTTTTATTAAGTGTGGTTTGTATTTTGAAAATAACATATTAATATAACTTAATATTATTATTAACTGTATTTGTCTTATTATATGTTTCCTTAATTTTAATAGATTAATTTATATTTTTTTTAATTGGATTCCCTCATACAGAATAATGTTTGCTTACTACTAAATTAACAATTACTTAAGAAATTTAAAATAAAAAAAGTAGATTATAAATTAAGACTTTGTATTCAATTCCACTTCAGTTCAAAAATAAAAAATTACAACAGTTTATGTATTGCCAAAATGACATTTGACATCATATGAGTATGTCATATGCACAACACAGGAAATTTCCTATCTCAAAATATCACTTGTAAGCATTTGCTAAGTTCTATCCCACTATGATTCCACAAAAAAAAAAAAAGTTAAAGGCAAAATATTCAAAAGTTAAAGCTAATGACAGATTGTATGTCACAAGCTATATCAAAAACAAAAAACACAAAAGGTCAAAATACTGTTGTCATTCACTTGTATTACTTGCTATAATACTTATATCTTCCAATTTCCATTAGCTATGTACCCCCTCCAATATGAACACCTTTTTGTCTCTTTTGCTTTGTCACAATGTGAGTTTCAACTTCTGAATCATCTTCAATTGTTATCACAACAGATTTTGGTTTTGGCCCCTTTGTCTTTGGTATAGTTGCTCTGTTCATGTTCCTTGTGATAGGTCTCCTACTCAAACTAACACGGTATGGTTTTGAACTTGTAGCAATAGGCTTGGAAGTATACTTAGGTTATACATTCCTTATATCAACTTCTTGAACCTACATTTAAACAAATATTGAATGCAATGTTATATGCAACACCTCACAATCATGCCATAACAATAACTGACAGTGTTTACATTACCTTGCCAATTACAGGCTCCTCATCCTCATCTTCCAATTCAGCACCATCACTACTACTACTACCACCAGGCTAACCAGAAAAATCTCCAGCTACTAATGCGTCTATAAGTCTGTCAATATCACCAGGGTGATCCTTTTGCCACGGATTCAACACTTTCATCATTCAAAAAATATTCACAGATCACAATCATGTTATGGCAAGTCCAAATAATATAAATTATTATTATAGTTACCTGTGATTGTGGTTGTGAGTCATTGGTCACTACTTATGAAGCTTCTCCTATCTTTTCATTTTCTTGTGTGTTCTTATGTTGGGCATTTGCATCTATCTCTTCATTTACTTATAAAATGACTGAATTTGTTGCAACATCTTCATTTATAGTAAAAATAGATTCATTTACTACTCTGCCGCTCCCCTGTATAAATAATTATGCATAACAATATCAGTAAAACCCTTGGTATTGGAATACATACTATATATAAAACAATTTTGACTCACATCTGGCATCCATTGAACTGTGCATGGTGTTGGGTTAACAATTGGTGGTTCATTGAAAGCCAATTTATTCCTAGTGTAAGCCTTTCTCTTTGTAACCTGTGTAATATAAAATCAGCACTATCAGCTATATAAATGACTAATTCAAACATACAAACCCAAAAATACAGTATTAACGAGTTTATAGAATCTTACCCTGCTTTTTTTTACACTCACAACAACAACATCTTTTTTGTTATGGTATCTCTTGTTATGTCCTTTTATACCACATAATGTATAAGTCATCACACTTCCTTTTCTTGACACTCTTCCTGTGTTAGCTAAGTATTCTAACTCAGCTTCTTCCAGTCTTCTCATCTTTGCTTTCCTTCCTCTATTTGGCTTAGGTTTAGGGGGAGGTTTAAGGGCTATCTCAGAGGATTTGAGCCATAAATTAGAACCATTAATTGGATTTATGCAATGAGTATAAATATTTAAGAATGTTTTCACACTATACAAGTCATTTACATAATAATTTGGTCTCTCTCTGTTTAATATTAAGGCACAAACCACATGTGCACATGAGATTGCTATGAGATCCCATCTCCTACAACTACAAGTTCTCTCTATCTTATCAACTACAAACTGACGCCAAGCCCAAATACCTCATACCGATTCCTCCCAGCCCACCTACAACTATAGTTGAATGAAAAATCTTTAATTTTGTTTAATTTTTTTTGAATCTTTGGGCATAGAGGCCTTTGAACCTTCTTCATGGCATCCCTTTTTACCTATATTCTTTTCATCACTTTCTACCTAATCATCTCTAAACAGGTAAGTATACCTTTGTCCCTAGCCTCTAAAATGAAACTATTGAAACACTCACAAATATTGTTAAGTAATAAATCACACTTTACATGGGTTTGAAAGTGTGACCTTATCCAGTGACTAACCTCTTGATTGCATAACCACTGATGGGCTCCATCACTCTTCTCATCTAGTGTTTCCATGCATTTTGTGAACTTATACACATAATTGGCTTTGGCACAGTCCCAAAGCATGTCCTTTAATTCTTTGCCTCTGAACTCTTTTCTAAAGTTGATATAAATATATCTCACACACCATTTTTTTCAGAAGTTAGGTGCAACTCATCCAATGCTGGAAGCAATCCATATCACAAATAGCCATATATACACATATATTAAATACTAAAATAAATCACATGATATAAGTCACTAAATATGAATTGAAATGTAATATCATACTTACTTTTTGTCTGTCAGATATGAAAGTCCACAACTAAGGATCCTTTTGAATTTCAAAGTCCAGCCGAAGCAGACACAAAAACCACATCAAATTGCTCTTGTTCTCCTTTCTAACAATGGCCCATGCAAGAGGATCTATGCAGTCATTTGCATCTATGGCCACTGCACATAATAACTGACCTTCATACATGCCCTTAAGAAAACATCCATCCATTCCTATTAATCTCCTATAACCTGCCTTGAACTCTTCTTTCAATGCACCTAGACATATGTATATCCCTCCAAACACATTTGGATCTTCATCATCCTCCATAAAATGCACTAAACTACCTGGATTGGTTTTAAGAATTTCCAATTTATAATTTTGTAAATTAGCAAATTGCGCTTTCTCATCACCATTCAGAATCCTATGTGCTAATTTCCTAGCCCTCCAAGCCTTAATCATTGTGACATGCAATTTATAATCATCCTGCATAATTCTAATGATATTGTTCAGGTTCCAGTTTGGGTCATACCTAAATCTCTCAATGTATATTTGGGCTAGCCATTTAGAGGTAGCCTGTTTGATGTTATTGTCTTTACTACATGTATGTTCGAAAATTCCAGATTTAATTTGCATGGTTTTAGGATTTCTTACCATTGCATTACAAAAAATATAGAATGGACAGCCTTTTGAACAAATGGCTTTGCACTTAAGTTTATCATTTGGATTAAACTTACTCTGCCACCTATTTTTCCTAGACCATTGCCTACATGCATCTTTAAATTCCTCTAAACTTTTGAACTTTATTCTTGGCACTAATATAGGGTTATTCATGTCTCTTTCAGCTTTGAACTCATGATATCTAATATTAGGCTTTTTCACCTCTCCATAACTTTTTGTGTCAGAGGCCGACTATAGCTCATCAGATGAAGCTAAATCTGAATCATTACACTCAAATTCTAGGTTGCCAACTAGAGAATCTATTGGAGGTTGTTTTTTAGATGGATTTTTTCTCATGTCTCTCTCTACATCCTAATCTACATTCTCCTCAAACAGCTCATCATCCCCTTCATCTAAATCATAATCACTGTCTATGAATAAAGTGGAAGTATCTATATAATCTTTATCCTCCTCATCTGAGGAACACTCACTGTCACTAACATCTTCATCATCAACAGTTGCCTTCTCTTTACCCCTGTCTAAACTTTGCCTAACATTATTTTCCAAACCCCCAGACTCATCATTAGGTAAATGCTTCAAAATATATTTATGATTTTCATAGAGTCAATGTACTCACCCAATTCTAAAATATCCTTATCATTCACTAGCCTATAAAGACCATCACTAAAACTGCTATTGGGTCTCTGCCAATAATATGTCATATTTTCACCAACACCACACTCACTAACCATAACACTAATTTCTAACATTGACAGCCTATCAACAGACACAAAGTCAAAATATGTAACTGAGCCTTTAATGTATGATACAAGCCCACATTCTCCACTATGATGCAAATGTATAGTAAAATAATCAAATGTAGTGGCTGCAAACAATGAAAAAGTAATAAAGTAAATATCTATTCCAACACAATAATATATATATTCAAACACAATAATAAACTACAACATGTGAATTCAAACAAATAACAAATGCACAACTCATCAACAATCCCAATAAATAAATATGATATATTTTAATTGCAAAACCCTAATTAGAAAAATCCTAAATATATAAACGTTAATTACTAATAAAATCCTAATTTTACATTTATTTTCTCAAAACCCCTAAATAAAAAAATTGACAAACAAACAAACCCTAATAAAAAATTTATATGTTGAAACCCTAATTCAACAGAATAATATAAACTATTCTGTCAGAAATTTCAGGTCCCCACAATACATCATATATTTACTACCCCGAATCAATACCCAACAACATTTCATCATCTACCCATTACAATGAAACAGCACGCATAAACACAAAAATCTAACCCTTTTCAGAGAAACAATAGACATAAGTCATTAAACAACTTACAATAGTTTGGTGTGGCCTCGTCAACCTTTATACGTTGCCAATCCATTCTAATTTTATACACTAACAGTCGGGTTATCCAAATACGGTCTTCTTCCTAAAATTAATTTCATAAACCCTGAAGGTCACAACCCAGTAGAAATACTAAATAGCGATAAAACTAATGTGACCCAATTTGATCCCCTCTCAAACACTCAAATTCTTCTCTGGTGAGAAAAGGAATGAACAGATGAAGAGGAATTTAGAGATTCAGAGAGTTTGGTGATTATCTCGATCTAATGGAAAGAGAAAATGAATTGACAAAAAATTGACATGGTAAATTCCCCCCCTCCCCCTCTCTCTTGCCACATGTCGTCCATTCATTGGCCTTTATAAATTGACGTCTGCGCAGTGGGTCCTGTTATAAAAAACATTGACTGATGACGTGGAATGCATATGTGATAATTAAATACGATGTATTGAACACGTGTCATATACAATCATAAAAATGACTTACATAGCTTGCCACGTCACCTTTTAGGTAAGGATTTCAGCATTTGAGGTTACATTGAAAAAATTTAAAATTTTAATAACTTATTTGAAAGTAAAATTTTTTTTGTGATCAAATTAAAAAAAAAAACACTAAACTTTAGTGAATTTTCAAGTTAATTACCCAATATTTATGTGAAAGTATTTATTTTATTGACATAGAGTGCAATTGAAGCATTTTTCTTGTCCTTAAAAGCCATCAAAATATAGTTAGGTAGGACAGTTAGAAATTATTAGGTGAATAAATAAATATCTATAAACGTATACTAACATATCGGAGTATTTATTTTACTCACATGGAGTGCAATTGAAGCATTTATTTTTTGTCCGAGCCACGTAAAAATACTTAGGCATGAGGACAGTTGATGATTACTAGGCTGTCGAATATATATCTTTAAATATACACTAATTTATTTTATATAAATAATTATAAAAAAATAAGTGAAATATTTCATAAAATATATATTTTTTTTAAATAAAATAATTTTTTATCACTTCTTTTCTTTAATATTAATTAGGAATAATATGATAACACCATATCCTATATATATATATATATATAGCAATGCCAAGTGCCCCTACACATAATATATATATATATATATATATATATATATATATATATATATAGCAATGCCAAGTGCCCCTACACATAAATACATTTATCCTTTCAGACTCTGTTGTTAAATTTCTTGAATATTTTATTCTTGAACCCCAAAAACTTCAAGAAACCAAAAAAATAAAGAAAGAAAGAAAGAAACCCAAAATGTGTGATCACCCAATAAACCAAGCAAATGAAAATTGCCCATATGGTGACTTAACAAGAGAAGAATTCTACGAAAAACACCAAATTCTACATAACCAATCTTTCATTCTAAATAAAAAGAAGATGAAAATCTTTACTCAATCTTGGAGTCTTGCTTCTTGCACTAACCCAAAAGGACTAGTAGCTATGGTTCATGGCTACTCCTCGGAAAGTAGCTGGCTCAATGAACTTACAGCAACAGCTATAGCCGAAAAGGGATTCTTGGTTTTTGCTCTTGATCTTCAAGGCCATGGTTTCTCTGATGGGTTACCTGGTCATATTCCAAATATTCAACATGTCGTTAATGACTGTGTTCTGTTTTTTGACTCTGTTAAAACAGAGCACCCAAAACTCCCTGCTTTTTTATATGGTGAATCATTAGGAGGTGCAATTTCAATTCTAATTTTCTTGAAAAATAAATCTTCTTGGAATGGTTTGATTTTAAATGGTTCAATGTGTGGAATTTCAGCTAAATTTAAGCCAATTTGGCCATTAGAAAAGTTACTTCCTGTAGCTGCACTCTTTGTACCCACTTGTAAAGTTGTTGTTTCTAAGCCTGTTGCTAGTAAATCTTATAAAGAAGAGTGGAAAAGGAGATTAATGGCGAAAAACCCCAATCTCCGTAGGACTGGGAAGCCTCCGGCGGCGACTGCATTGGAGTTTTTAAGGGTTTGTAAGTATATAAGAAGGCACTGTCATGAACTTGAAGTTCCTTTGCTAATGGTGCATGGTGAAGATGACAGGGTATGTGACTTCAATTCTGCTAGATTTGTGTATGAATCAGCTGCCAGCAAGGATAAAACTTTAAAGATCTTTCCTGGCATGTGGCATGTCTTGATTGGTGAACCCAAGGAAAACGTGGAGCTTGTATTTGGTACCATACTTTCATGGGTGTTAACCATGCAGTGGCTAATCCAAGAATTTAGAATTGTTATGTAATTTTTTTGTCATTCGTTTTATGTAATTCATTGATTTTATGTATTTTTGTATTCATTTTATATAATTTTTTATGCATCTTTATATAATCATAATTTAGAATAATCTAAACATAAAAATGAATGAATAACATGAAATGAATGATAAAAAATTATATAAATGAAATGTAACAAACCAAACAACGCCCAATTATTATTCAAATTTGATCGAAATCAGAAGGAATCCATATGAAATGAGTGACTAGTTAAAAACATAAAAGATTATAATATGACCATCAATAGCCTAGTTTGGTGATAAGGGGTTTTACTTCTTGAAAAGAGATATCGAGATTGAGAATTTTTTTATTAAATATGTAATCAATAAAAATATGCGGTGTCTCATAATTTTTTTTTTAATAATAATTATTAATAATTATATTTTTCTATTAAAACAATCTAACCACACGATATTTGATAAAAAAAAAAAAAATGATTATAATCATATTTAAAAATGATATGAATTGAATGCAACTTCTTATAAAAATAATTTAACTGTGTAATATCTAATAAAAAAATAAAGTTATAATCAAATTTATAAATGATATGAATAGAATATGAAATGTGTAATATTTTATTTTATTTTTGTTATTGTCTATTATTCTATTGATTAATTTGATTGTTATTATTTTCAATAATTTTTTTTTTTTTTGACAAAAGGAAGATTATATTAAAATTATTTAGGAAAATATAAAAAAATATAAGAAAATAAAGAAAATATAAGCTCAATGCTAAAACTTGAAACTAATAATTTTCAGATTTCTAAATACATCCTTAAATATAAATTTGATAAAATAAAAATATTTCAGCAAACATTATAAAATTTTAAAACTTAGAATAAAGAATATGGTAGAAAATTAAATCCACGAAAAAACTCTTGGAATAGTATGGATATGTCAAAATCTGAGAGATCGAACTTTTATCGAAACATGATGCCAATCAACTCACTTACACGTAAAGAACCGGCTATTAGAATAAATATATGCTCATTGAAAAGACTAAGATGCATGCTCATTGAACAAATTAAGCCAAAAGATTTCCATTGTTGAAACTTTCACCTTTTTTATGTACAAAAACTTCATAACAAATGAGGTAGAAACCATAAAAGTTAAACCAACTAGCTAGATAAACTATAGATCTAAGATATTAAAGAAAATTAAACAATTAAGAAGAAGAAAAAAAAAGGAGAGGAAGGGCAACCATCGGTTAAGAAAAAACCAATGGTAGTCCAAGTAGCAAAAATCAGATTTGAAAACTTTGAGGAGAGAGAGAGAGAGAGAGGGTCCATGCATTCCCTATAATTTGTTATTTGATTTGTTAGTTATTTTTAGCATTGAACAATATTCACTGATTAATTATTATGATTTAATGATTGAAGGGACTTGCTCTTATTTGAATAATTATTGTGACTTAATGATTGAAGGGACTTGCACTTAATCTGATGGAACTAACCCATCAATTAATTAATAAACAGGTCTACTTGTTGGAAACATTTTCAGCGGTCTATTTTCTTCTTCATTTTTTACTTTTAGAAGTAAATTTTGGATAATAAATAATAAGGTCTAAATTTTGAGTTGTCCTTTCTAAATGAGAGAGGTCTATATACATGAGCTTCAAGTAATAATTAATAAATGCTGAAATAACAACTGACTGTTATTACTTAGTACGAACTATTAGGATCTAATGAATTGAGTTATTCTATGATTGTTCTCACATTTTAACCACTCCTTCCAATTGTTGTTTAAGGTAATTATGTAAAGATTAAAAAATTATTAAATAATCTTAATTATATTAAAAAAATAATTACATAATTAAACTATCTTATTATAGTTTCTTAAAAAAAAATTATGCTTATAAAAATTATTAAATATTGAATAAAAATAACAATTTTTACCTCGAGTACAATTAAAAAATAAAATAATATCAAATAAATAAAAAAAAAAAGAAATTATAAAAAATATAATAAAAATTTATATTAATCTATATTAATCTAAAATGATAAAAAATAGAAGAAAGGACATTATAATTTAACATAATTAAAATACATGAATTTTATAATAAATGTATAAAAATTAATTAACAATTTAATAAATATAGTATTATACATCTTGTTAATTTAATTATAAATTTAATTATATGTTTGTTAATTGTTAATTATAAAAAATATAGTATGTTGAAAAATTTATATTTAAAATAAATAAACATATAAAAATTTAATTGTTAATTCTATTTTTAATTTTCAATAACATTTTTAAAAAATAAAATAATAATTTGTATTATAATTTAATTTAAATATAATAAAAACAATTTAACTACTAAATGGAGTATGAGTTTTATTATATAAAATTTAAATATATATAAAAGGTCAACCTCTTTTTATCCTTTTACGAAGAATCTAATAAAAAATAATGAATTAATCGGTTAATCGGTGAATTAGATTAATTATTTGATTCGGATTAGTCAAATTTTTTATTTTTTATTTTTTAATTTTTGGTCAAAATAATTTCATTTTTGTAAAGTAAAAACAACGTCGTTTTGAGTTAAAAAAAAATTAAGAAAAATTCCGTAATATCATTTTAATTTTATCCGATACCAAAATTATGATTTTATTACATATTATTTTATTATGTGAGTAGATGATTGAGTAAATAAATATTTATAATTTTATATATATATAATTTTTTATTTAATATAATTTAATTAATATCATAAGAAATATAATTTTATATATATTTTTTATTTAGTCATATATATATATATATATATATATATATATATCGATTTTTTTTTTATTTAATCAATTTTATTCTGATAAAATTTTTAATTTTTTAATTTTTTATTTATATTAAATTTTTAATCGGTCTTATCATAAAAATATTGAACCGGACAAAATTGAGAATTTAATCGGGGATAATATATATATATATATTATGTTACAGCACATGCACCATAAAAAGCATTAAATAAGGAAGTCTATCATGTTACATCACATGTACCATAATATATATATATATTTATTATCATGTTACATCGCATGTACCATAAAAAGCTTTTAATAAGGAAGTCTGGGCCACTTCACCTTCTAGTTGTAACTCCTCTCGCAATCAATTTTTATAAGTGTTTTTGGATTTGGGGTAATTTCCCTACCTATTTATTATGATGGGATATTTTTTTTATTAATATAATAAATAATAATAATATGTATTTTATATAACAAATTTAATAATTGATTTGATTTAAAGTTGAGACTGAAATTGGTACACATATTAAAACAATAATTTCATTAATATTAATGGTCCACTTGGATCCTAAATTTAAATTTAAATCAAATATTTTATTTAAATTATTAAAATTAAATAAATTTAAATTTTCAGCAAAATTTAATTTTTAAAAAATTTAATATTTTAAATATTTATTTTTATTTAGTGATTTTAAATTTATTATTTAGTAACTTTGAAAGAAAATGAAAGAGTTTTTAATTATTCTATATGTGAAAAAAATAAAAGATAAAAATTTGAATTCCTTTTAGTATATTTTAAAAATCAAGAAATAATTTACAAAATATTTTTCTATATAATATGCATATACATGATTTCATATTTTACTTTTTCTTTTTTTTATCTATTATAATATTTTAATGAAAAATATAATTGTAAAACTAAAATTAATCTAAGCAGATTAGTTAGAGGTGCAAGAACCGTTATTAAAGGTGGATATATAGGTTGAACTGGCAATCTTAGAGCTATAGATGGATTCTTGTGAAGCACGTGCCCCATTAATTTTAAAATAAGATAGGGAGCCAACAGCTAACATGCTGTGATGTCAGTTCAACATGTGGAGTAAATTTGCTGACACAAACACATACACATAAGCGAAGCTTTTACTAATTGCCAGGAGATCTACAAGTTTTCCATTTTGTTGCATCATCTCTTATGTCATATATGTTGTGATAAATTTTGATCTTATTCAAAGAATTTTTTTCCCCATTCATTCACTATAAGTACTAACCTAACCTCACTCTAAATATTAAGTATTAATCTAATTCGATTAAATTAAATTTATTTAAAATTTAAAATTATTTTAACCAATCTAATTATTAGCAAGAATTGATAACTCATTATTGATAGTTAATAATTATTAATTAATAAATATTTAATCATTTGATAAAATTTTGATAAAAGTTGTTAATAATATGAAATATATATATATATATATATATATATAATTTTAATATGTTATAAAATAAAAGTATTAATTAAGTATATATATATTTGTAATCTTTTTAAAAAGTGTGTATAATAATTAGTTTAAATATTAATAAATAATTATAACACCCAATCTTTTTTTTAGAATTAGTTTTAAAATATTATTTTATCAAGAAGTAATAATATTTTAATAATATTTAATGAATATTAAAATATTTTCGATTGTATAATAATTTATTATTGTATAAAGTAGAAAAAAATATAAAATTTTTAAAATTTAACTTTTAATTATAAACTTTGATATTATTTTATTGTATTATGAATTGTAAATTATTTAATTATAAATTTTTTAATTTAGTTAGTTAAATCAAATACTTTATTATAAATTATTAAATTAATTACTTTAATATTTAAATTAAGATTTTATTATTATTATTATTACACAATTATATATGTATAAAATAAGTGACTTAAGTCACGTGAACTGATTACTTAAAAGCAATCTGTTTACTGCTGAAAAAAAAGAGACGGGACAATAAACACAAATAGCAGAAAAAAAAATAAATTCAAATGGTATTTTCGATCGATTTTGATGGCGGTTTCTGACGATTTTGGTATCAATGAAAACCTCATGAAGAGAGCTTTTCATTGATACTAACCATGGACAGAAAGGATGGCCAACGGTGAAGAAATTCAGCTAAGAAAGTTTCGGCCATCGAAACTTTGAAACTCTAATTCCTGCGAACAGTGGCAACTGACGGTGGAAGGAGGTCATTTTCAAATTTCATTTTTCATAAGCTTTTCAATGGTATATCATTTGCTTCGATCAGAGACCGAAGTCGGCATCAAAAAATATGGGACACGCGTAGGTTTTCGACAAATTTTAAGTAAGTAGGTTTAAATTTATTCTAAAATTATTTATTAATTATTTGGAGACAAATTTGTGATAATAATTGAATATTTATATTGATATTAGAGAATTTAGGCAGTTAAAATTTGATATCTATATTTTTATTAGATGCAAAAATTAAAGTAATTTTGTTATATTCTTTTGGAGTTATTTTAGAAATTATTTAGATGAGAATTATGAAAAAATATTGAGTTTGGCATCGGTTTTAGAATTTTCGGACAATTAATTATCAATAACTGTTTTTCTATAAAATGTAGAAATTAAGATAAATTTATTATATTGATTTGAAATTATTATAGAAATTATGTGAACGATATTTATAGAATTTAAGTTTTGAAAAGTTAAATTATTGTGGAGTAATTTAATAAAGTAGGTAATTAAATTAAGTCTATAAAAGATATTAAATTAAGATAATTACTGAAATTTGATAAATGGATTATTGAGACAAAATAATTGATGGTGGCATTATTAAAAATATTTTAAGGTAATTAGATGTGAAATATTAATCTTAATATGGTTATTTATTGGGGTTTAGTGAATAATTATTTTATTAAGTGAAATAATTTATTGAAAATTAAGATAATTGAATTAATTGGGTATTGCTATTGTTAAGTAGTAGCGGAATAAATTATCGAAATTATTTTTGGATGATGAAGATAATTAAATTTACTATTAAACAAATTAATTGGCGAAGTGATAGCGATACAGTAAATTAAGTATCGGCAAATGAGTTATTTGCGATTATTGTTATTTCTGGTGCATCAATATTGATGAATTAAATATTGAAATTGTGTTGGAATATTAAACTGTTATAAATAATTATTTAGTGAATTGGATTTGGTACTTGAGATAATAAATTCATCATAACTATTGTATTGATAAGTTGGAGACCCAAGAGGAATCAATTGAGTTGATGGTTTTGGATGTGAATTTTTGAAATTTTTATTAGAAGTGTTATCATTTTTATTTCCGGAAGTTATATCCAATTTTAGAGGAGATTTTGTCGAAATTTCGGCAAATTCTTGAAACTCGTTTCTATTGAAGAGTTAGAATTTATATATTATTATAATAAATCTCGTATGTGGTTCATATATTTTAAATGTATTCCTTATTGTCATCAATAAGCGTTCCGAAAAGAGCTAGCTGGTTTGTCAAATTGTAAGTTGATATATTTTAATTTAACTTTACATCTAAGCATAACATGTAAGTATTGAATGAATGTGAATATATATATATATATATATATATATATATATATATATATATATA
>CANXYC010231182.1:0-17730 GCA_948193065.1 Aleurites moluccanus | reverse complement strand
CCCCCCCCCCCCCCCCCCCCCCCCCCCCCCCCCCCCCCCCCCCCCCCCCCCCCCCCCCCCCCCCCCCCCCCCCCCCCCCCCCCCCCCCCCCCCCCCCCCCCCCCCCCCCCCCCCCCCCCCCCCCATGGTGGTGCCGGTCCATTTAACTCTGCCTGGAGATGGCCGACACTGCTTGCACTCCCGAAGAGCCCATCCTCCAGTGACTCTAGACTAGCAAGCGACAGTCATAATCACCGATGGGCAGAGGTGCACACTCGGATCAAAGAAACCAGCTATTGCAAACTTCCAGGAGCGATTTCGATCGATCCCAACTGCGAATTCAGGTGATCCCGGTGTTATTTGATTCCTTATGAAGAAAGTTTCAATTTGATACCTACCACACTCATTAGAACTCACTAGAATGACAGATAAGAAAAATTGACCACAAGAACTATCTTGGTATTTTTCGAGAAATGACGACAAGTAGTGGATGTTTCTAGATTCCTAGTGTCGAGGCGAACAAAATGGCATGGTTCTCAACCTTCAGGGCCACCGGTAGCAATGGCACGTGGCTGGTTGGTGGCGACTCCGACAGTGGCGTGTGGGGCCCACTCTCTAGCAACTCTGTTTTGACTCTCCGACCTATTTTTTAACCTTTGTTCAAATGAAATCCACGTGGGTAATCCCAATACCATTGTTTTTCATTTTAATGATAATTTTCAAATCAAATTGTGTTAAAAATTAATACAATATATCAATTATATTTATGAATTTTGGCATTAAAATGGTAGATTTCATATTATTATGAAATTATGAGAAATGAGGAAATTTTATAAGAATAAAATTAGTTTGTATTTACTTTTTATATATAGGTGTAAGTAATTCTAATGTTTCTAATAAATCAAATTAATTTTATTGAAAATAAATATAAATAATGTAGAAGGATTTTATAATTAAGAAATATTTTTTTTATGTTTCGATAATTAAATGTGAAAATTTTATTAAAGTTTTAAATAAAAGAATTGATCAATATTTTACGAGTATTACAAATTTTCTTTTTTTTACATGTATATATATGATTAAGCTATGTTGGATTGAGAACTTTAGGCTAGTAAGTTGATTGATGAGCTTGGTGACCTTAGAGGGGTCATTGGGGAGTTGTTGGTTGTTATGAATTATTTAGAAATGTTGTTTCTCTTATTCTAAATGTGGAAATATCCGAGTTTTAGGGGGAGATTTTGCAAAATTTTTAGCAGAATCCTTAGAGTCGTCTGAATATTACTTAAATGTTAAGTTTGGGTTGCTCTAGTTTTGATGTTCTTTGTATGTTATTTAATATAGGTGCTCCAGGTATCTTATAACCATTAATCTTCAAGCGCTCCAAAGAGAGAGAATTGGATTGTCGTCCAGTTTGTGAATTATATGTTTAATATAACATCTCACTCTCCTCATTTATTTAATGTTACATTGCATAAGTGAATTAATTATTTATATGCATTATCTAATTATTTAATTATCATTATCTATATCATATCATGAAAAATTATGATGAATATTGACGTATGGAAATTTGTTTGTGGTTCCATGATATTGTGGTGATTATTGTAATTATGAATGTTGTGTATTGTTTGTGATTATTAGATGAGGTTACGATGACATAGGACTATTTATGGCTTTGATTATGATTATGATTTGATGAGCATGATATGATGAGCTATGACTGGAGAGATGATAGGATTTGCGCATTGCTTGGTGTTACTCGACCAGTTAGGTTTGCGCTGCTCAGGCTTAGACTGAGATGGCAGAACCTCATATTTAGAATTAAGAGATAGTATTTGGATTTATAGAGCTAGAGATAGGGTTCGGCTCTCCAGTTTGAGGTTTAGTATGGTTCCTATTGACTAATTCGTATCTTTGAATGATTCTTGTTTGATTATGTAATAATGTTTGATGCTATGATTGTGTGATGATGGATTATCTGTTGTTTGAATATTCTTGTTCTGTGAATGATATGAATAATTGATTGCTCACCATATTGCATTTGCATATTTAAATTTTATATATCTGACATGTTATTTTAATACTATATAATTTATTATTGAATTGAATACTCACATTTGTTCAATTATTTTTTTTAGCTTGCAAGGTTACATAAGAAATTGATTTGTCGTCAAGTCAATCCTGCTTTTTTATCCTTTGGCAGAGAAGATCTTATCTTTGATTAATGTAATTATTTTTGTATAGTAAACTCTAGAGCTCCACATTATTATTTTCTTTGTTAGTTTTGTTATCTATAATTCTTAAAAGTTTGAGTTAGAGGATAGCTATGCTTCCTCATTTGGTAGTCTTCTATTAGGCAGGAATCTTTTTGTAATAATTATCTTGATATAATTGAGTTGATAGCCTTGAGTGGTTGTATTTTTATAATTGAATTCAAGTTCTGCTTAACAAGTGAGTCATAACCCTTATTTTATGTCAGTTACAATAATTATAATACAATTTTATCATTAAGTAGGTAGTTAGGCTTACTACAGGTTTTAGAAACATTATACTTTCCCGTTCTCCTAGTGTCAGTCACTTGCCCTTGGGTTCGGATTGTGATAAAATAAATCCTTTCATACTTATAATGGAGGTGTACAGTTTTTATTGACTTTTTTTTTGAGAAGTGGTAAGAAATAAAAAAAAAATGAGATAAGAGACTCCGAAAATGCCCTGGAAGGGACTCTGATGCCCAAACAAGTGGATATTTTTGAGAGAGAATATAGAGAAAGAATAAGACTAGAGAGAGAATGAACTCCCTTGATTTACATTTCATTTCTATTTATTGGGGAAAATGAAACCCCATATTCTTAGTCCTTATGAAAAACCATTTACATTGATTTGCTGTCAAACTCCGATAAAAAGGAGTGATATAAGTATGCCAATATATATCAAGAATGGGAACCTGCTATATTGACCGACTGTGAGTATTAAACAATTTGATCTCATTTCCCTGCCTGATGCATTTATTATGTGAAATATGATTTGCAAAAGCATTTAGTGAATTTACGAATCTTATGAAATTTGGGTTGGTGGATAATTATTTGTTGGAATTAGTGGAATCTCACATCGGGTCCACAAGAAGAAATGGAGCCACAAATATGGTAAGTGGGAGCTAAACCAAATTGGCAAGGCCATTCTAAAGAAGCAGCCACTAACTCAAGCACATCAGTCTGGGCCAAAAGGAAGAAGGAGTAGAAAAGCCCTGTTGGACATTTAAGTGAGCCTATGGGGATGAAGGCCCAACACTCCAACTTGAAGGCTCAAGCCTGTCCAAAATGAAAGAGTCCACAAGCCTGTCCATGAAGGAGTTCATGGATCATTTAAAATTTTCAACATGATATCAGAGCTTCCAATGATCTTTTAGGGACCTGTGGGTGAAAGAAAAAGAGCATCATCATGAAACCCAAGTAGCAATCCACCATAAAGGTAGCCAAAGAGATTGCACATGGAAAAGGGCCAAGTGAACAACCTACCATGAAGGTAACACAAGAGGTTGCATTTGAAAAAAATAAACTCAGGCCATGAGACCAGGCTTGTGGCAAGGTGGAGAAGGTTGGTAGATTAAAAGCTAGTGAAGAAGATTGGTGCACTACAAGCTAAGTCTGTCATAGCTAATATGAGTCAAATGACAATTAGACTATCAGGCAAATATCCAGTTGCATTTGTGAGAGAATATTGGAATTAGTGGAATTACACATTGGTTCCACAAGAATAAATGAAGCCACATAAATTAAGTGGGAGCTAAACCAAATTGGCCACGGCAATTTTGGAGAAGCAGCCCAGTAACTCAAACCCAGCAGACCGGTCTAAAAGAAATAAAGGATAGAAAAGGCTTGCTGAACATTAAAGTGAGCCTATGGAGATGAAAGCCCAACACTCTAACATGAAGACTCAAGCCTGCCCAAGATGAAGGAGTCCATGGATCATTTAAAAATTTCAACAAAATTCTCAGCTGTTTATCCATACAAAATATTTGAAAGACGTTGAATTTAATAGAGAAGAGAGTACAAAAAATTCTTGGCACTGAATTTGATTTCAAATGGTTTCTTCTTCATGCATTGTTGTTTGGTGTTCGGGTTTGGCCCTTGATGTTGAAGGATCAGATTGCATTCCTACATTGTTTTAAAAACTTTCCTATTCCTATCTACCATTGTTTTTCTCTTTGAAGTGTAGCATTTGGGATTGGTGTCTATCATCTCAAAAGGTATCGGTATCATAATATACTGACAACTTGGACAATAAGGCAATAATTAATTGTTTTTGAGAAAATCTTTATTATTCATATTTGTTTGTGTTAAGATTTTTGTTTCTTAATAAGTCAAAATATATAACAGAGACACCTTCATATATGCAAATATGCATTTAAATATATACATGCGAATTTATATTTACAAAATTATAATTCCTTTCTTGAAAACATATATTTACTTCAACCCGATCCAAACCACCCAATCCAACCTGAGAATTTTGCTTATTTACCATGTCGGATCGGATCGGGTGATTACTATCTCAATCAGAAAATGAATCAGTCGTGTTTAATCGGATGGATCGGTTGAATTGTTACGACTTTGAACAAAAAATAAAAGCAATTCAGATCTCACCCACTTCACATGCAGTCTCTAATATCCAAATTAAGATCCAATATTATCCATTAATTTTTATTTTTTTCAAATCAGAATCGAAGAAGACAAAAAAATTATCTATACATGAAGATTTTGGAGAAGAAACAAAAAGAAAAATTTATAAAATTATCCCTTCTTCCATGACAAAGTGACATTGAAAGCAAAGTAGTACCTAGCCAAGAGTCATTAAATCAAGATTATAGATAGTTAAAAATTAGATTATAGATAGTTAAAAATTACTTCTCTTTCTTTCAAGGAAATGAAATTTGAAAATCAAGAAACGAAAGAGAAGGCTTATAAAGAAAAGGCAAGTCTGCTGGCATGGAGTGAAGGGTTGGTGGGTGGTGAAGCCGTTTGGTTTTGATTTTGTTTAGTGGTTACAAGGTTTTGATTTTATTTTCTTGGCATGATTAGTCTTTGCTTATTAGAGAAAAATATTTATGAGTTTTGGGTAGTTTAGGAGTTGAATAAGGGTTTTAATTATTCTTTAATATTTGTTGATAATTACAAAATAGTTTCATCTACCCTTTAAATTATTGTTTTTGATATTATTGCTTTTGTTCTTAAAAATGATACTAGTCCATGTTCTCTCTCTTACTTTCCTAACATTAAAAATTTTAAAAATTATAATTGAATTTAACCACACCTGATCGACCAACCGATCCGATCAAATTGTTTCAGATCGAGTTAAACAGTTTTCAATGAATTATTTTGTTGTTTTTTTGTTGTTGAATCTGATCGGGTATGCCCCTGCTTATAAGAAGCATTGCCTGCCAACTAGAAATGAATGGAGTCAAATATCATTAACCAACTTATATAAAGATTTTCCTTTTTTGTCAATACCATTTTCTACATATCTACTAACTTAAAAAGTGAAGAAGTATCAAACTTTTTGACTTGATTTACCCTTTGATTGCACCAGTCAATTACATCTATATGTACGTTTCAAACCCCAATTACCCATCTCCTACCTAAAATCAAAGAAACTAATTTTCCTATTTTCATGTCTATTCTTGAAAATGCAATCCTTTATTAAGTCCAACTGTTCAATTAATCTCCTCATTTTATTCTCATCTTCTATTTGTATAATCTATTTTCTTGTATCTCTCTTTCTAGTTACCACTTCTAATTTCACGAACCCAAATTCTCACGCAGAAAATGAAATTTCTGCCCCCACAACTCTTCAACACATTATTTTCGGAATTGCTTCGAACAAGAATTCATGGATTAAAAGAAAAGACTACGTAAAATTATGGTGGAAACCAGAGCAAATGAAAGGGTGTGTTTTTTTGGAGGAGACAATTCCGGATTCCGATAATGATAATATTAGTAACATACATCTTCTTCCTCCACTATGCATCTCCGAAGACACATCCCGGTTTCGTTACACTTATCGGAATGGTCACCGGTCAGTCATTCGTGTGGCACGTGTAGTTTCTGAAACTGTGTTGCTTAATCATTCAGATGTTCGATGGTTTGTTTTCGGAGATGATGATACAGTTTTTTTCCCAGAGAATTTAGTGAAAACTCTTTCCAAGTATGATCATCGGCTATGGTATTATATTGGATCTATTTCAGAAATTTATGTACAAAATAGAATATTTGGCTTTGACATGGCGTTTGGCGGTGGAGGATTTGCTATAAGTTATCCGCTGGCTAAAGTTTTGGCAAAGGTTATTGATTCTTGCATACAGCGGTATTCACATCTGTATGGAAGTGACTCGAGAATCTCTTCTTGTTTGGCTGAGCTTGGAGTTGGATTGACTCGTGAACCTGGTTTTCATCAGGTATAGACTTGATTTGAATTTTCAACTTTGTTATTATTGCTTGGTGTTTCAACTTAATATTATTTAGTTTATCCACTATTTTTTTCATTTATAAAATTTCAACTTGAAATCTTATTTAAAAAAAATAAATTTCTTATCACTCAATCAACATGTATTAATTATTTAATTTAATATAATTTTTATATTAAATTTCACAAAATTACTTTAACGAGTAAAATGAATAATAAATATGTAAATTCTAAACTATATTTGATATTAGAATGTAATTTAAATATTTAGTAATATAATGTACTCATGTGTATTTTATTATTGCATGAACACTTAATATCAAATATAAAAAAAATGTCATATTAATATGTAATATAATCACTACAAGAAATCATGTATTTTATAACAATTAAAATTATCATGAAATTTTAAAAATTATCACGAAAAACTTTTAGTCATAATAAAAAAATTATCGTGACATTGTCATGTAAAACTTCGTTGCTAAAAATAATCATAATTTATAACAATAAAAATTATGACAAATGATATACCATTTATTTGTGTATTTAATTATTACATTAATGTAATAATGTATATTTCATTACCGTAAATATTAACAAATATATTACAGAGAATTTTACTAATATTGCTTTAATATTACTAATTAATTGAATCAGTCTGAAATGCTTCCATAAACGGCTGCTGTGGTTGGTGGCTTCTAATTTATTTTTGTTTATTTAGTTAATCAGTAATACCTATAATAGGGACCTGATCACAAGAAAATAATTTCTTGATTTCAATTTCTTATCTCCTCAAATTTCATGTCTTGCGTTTTGTTTTCCTCCCAAATATGGTAGCCACGGCAGTTTATATCAAATTCTGAAATTTTTTTCCTTGGCATGTCGAAATTTCCAGGTTGATGTAAGGGGGGATTTATTTGGTTTATTGACTTCACATCCATTATCACCACTAGTATCTCTCCATCACTTTGATCATGTAAACCCAATTTTCCCCAACAAGATGATAATAAATTCACTACAACATTTATTCAAAGCTGTAGCTATTGATTCTCAAAGGATTTTACAAAAAACAGTTTGCTACAATCGTTGGTTTTTCTGGACCATTTCTATATCTTGGGGTTATGCAATTGAGGTCTATGGTAAGCATATATTTTTGCCTGATACTCTTCCTGTTCAAACCACATTCAAGCAATGGAAAAAAGGTAATCTTCTTGCTGGTTCCTACACTTTTAATGTAAGGGAACCTCACCCTGATCCTTGTAAAAGACCCACAATTTTCTTTATGGATCATGTGGCTTCTAATAGAGATGGTGTAATCACAAGTCTTTACAAGAAAAGTTATGCCAATTGCTCATATGATATGGGTTCTCCAAGAAAACTAGAAGAGATCAAAGTGTTTTCTCGTAAGCTTGAACTTAGTGATAAACAGGTAATTTTCAGTTAATTCTATTATTAGTTTGATATTTGATCATATTATGTGGCCTAAATTATCGATTAGTAGTTGATTCTATTATCGATTATTACTAAAATTATCACTAATCTCTTGTTTGTTCGGTATAAATGAATTTCATAACATTTTATGAAATTTATTTGTAAATTTATATTTTTATATTTATTTAAAATCCAAATTAATTTATAATTCTAAATAATTAAATCGGTGAAATTAAAAATAACTAAATTAAATCCTATCAAAATAGTATATATTTTTAAATGAATTTTATAATTTTAAATTAAAAAATTTTAAAAGACTATAATATCCTTATTAACTTTAATATTTTACATATATTATCTATCATATTTTTATAAGTAAATAAGTAATACTTATGAGAGTATTTTTGACAAAAAAAAAATATTAAAATGAATTATAGAATTATACCAAACACAATATTCATTTCATTTAAAATAAATTCTATATTTATTATTTAATATATCAAACATAAGAATTCATTTGTAAATGAAATCTATTTGAAATTCATTTGCAAATGAAATGAATTCCTTAATAAAATTAAAATTAATAGTCGTCGAATGTCAATTGATTATTGTAAAATTGCTTTTAATTTCAATTTATTGAAATTACATTCGTAAAATTCAAAAATGAGTTTTTTTTTAAATATTATTAGATAATAAATAAAATATCACGACAAATAAGAAATACTCTTATAAATAAAGGGTGTTCGAATAGATACTATTTGAATTTGAAAGGTTATGAATCCAACTACAATATCTTAAAATAATTTATCTCATTTAATTCTTCTAAGTGCTGAATAGAACTGAATTTCATTTTATATTTCATCATCCAGTTGAGGGCTCCAAGGCGGCAATGCTGTGATGTTTTACCTTCTTCAACTGGAAAAGTGATGGAAATTGCAATTAGAGAATGCGGTGAAGAAGAATTAATTTACATGCATCCTTAGTTATAATTCACTTATTATTTAATTTTATAGCATAAGGCTATACCATATCAAAGGTACTTTATTATATATTAATTATAGGATATAAAATATGTGAGTCATCCACTTTTTTGAAATAATATAATTTAATAATTTTTCAATGCAGGATTAGAGCAAGATCCAGATGAGATCATGAAGCCTTAGTATATGGTGTTAGTGACTTGACCCTTACACTGCAAGCAAAGGAAATTCAACTCATGCAGAGATTTAAGGAAGGATAACATGGCCTTACTTGTAGAAGCCTACATAAAAAAATGCCTTGAATTTACTCAAGAAACTTGTGACTTGTGAGTTACTCGAGTACTGTCTCGAGATCCACTTTTTTTATGTAGAGTATATACCAAGAAAAAAAAAATATATATTTATTTGTTTGTAAGACTCCTTGTTACAATTTATGAAATTTGGCTATTAGCTAGAAGAGGTTGGTTAAAGATGGTTCCTTTTTGAACTCGAGCCAGACTTTTTTTTTTTTTTTTTGCCTTGCATAATTTACTTTTGTTGATCCACAAGTTTATTCTTTTATACAAAGACTAATAAACCATTGAATTTTCTGCTATATAACATAAGCGCATCTTATCATCAAGTTATTATGGTACAAATGCAAATGTAGAGTTGGCCAACGGTTTGGATGGGGTTGGTTTAGGTCAAGTCATTTTTTATTTGGATTATTTTCAGTATTATCTTTTTCGGCTAGTTCAAACCATGTTATTATAAGTTGTAGGCATATTCGCGAAGAGATTTCAAGTCAATTTGAGTGACTTTTGTGAATCGTGTTTGACTAAAGTGTTCAACAAAACAAAAATACAATCCCATATATCAATAAATTCATATAAAATAATAATTTTTCAACTTACAAGTTTGATGTGCAGATATCTTGATGCACATTGGAGAAATTAAATCTTGATCTTCAACAATTTCCCTCAAACTTTATGATGGAATTTTAGAGAGTAGAGAGAGACAACAAAGAGCATAGAGAATTATATGAGATGTAATAGTAACGGGTAATGCAAAAGCATACATAACCATTTTGTAATATATAGATAACTTTATATATTGATTTTAATCATATATAAAATTAAAATGTGTTTTTGAGATCTCTCAGATTTTGTTTCAACAGTTCCAAGTAAGTTTCTGCCTTTAGTTTTTTATTGTGTGACCTCAAAAAATCCTAAAACTCTAATTTGAGTGGCCAACATTAGTTGATTTATGCTCACCTCTATATCTTTTAAATAAAACGTATTCTCTCTATTAAAAAAAAAAAATGTTTGTCTATTTTTAATTTAAAAAGAAAAACATATCTACCTTTAAAAATGAAGATAATAATATGTGTTAGGATTAATTACTATTTCTTTCTTATAAAATGACTCAATACATTAAATCTCTTTTGACTTTTTAAAATACGTTAACTCTCCATTGACGAATGTCATAATATATTAATAAATCATTCCGTCCAATTTTGCCTTTAGTCAACCCCACAAGTGTAATAAAAAGATAAAAATACCCTTATCCTTTATTTTTAATTAATTACATTCTATTTTTACTTTAAATTTTTTTAAGATTAAAAAATTTATTTTCATATTTTTGATAAATTTTAAATAAAAAATATTTTTTATTTTTTTATTTTTATTTTAAAAAATAATTTAAGAAGAAATTAAATTATTTCTTCTTAATTTTTAAAATACAAATAAAAAATTCATTTTCATATTTTTGATAAATTTTAAAATAAAAAGTAAAAAATATTTTTTAAAAAATATATTTATTTTTTATTTGTTATTTTTTAAAAAATTAAATAAAAATATTTTTAAAAAATATTTTTATTTTCAAATTTGTCAAAAGTATGAAAATATATTTTTTAATCTTAAAAAAAATTAAAGTAAAAATAGAATGTAATTAATTAAAATTAAAGGAGAAGTACATTTCTGTCTTTTTACTACTTTTATAGGGTTGAGTAACGGCAAAATTAGACGGAAGGGTTTAGTAATATATTATGACATTCGTCAGGGGAGAGTTAATAAATTTTTAAAAGATAAGGAGGAACTTAGTGCATTGGGTCATTTTACAGGAAGAAAATATTAATTAACATAGTCATTCCTAACCTTTCAAAAATATATTAATTTCTCCCTGACGAATGTGACCCAATATATTAAGTCATCCCTAACCTTTCAAAAATATACTAACTTTTCCCTGACGAATATTACAATATATTATCAGATCATTCCATTCAATTTTGTCGTTAGTTAACTGTTAGTCAATTCCACAAGAGTAGTAAAAAGATAAAAATATCATTACTTTTTAATTTTAATTAATTACATTCTATTTTTACTTTTAAATATTTTTTAGGGTTAAAAAATATATTTTCATATTTTTGACAAATTTGAAAATAAAAATATTTTTATTTTATTTAAAAAAATAAAAATTTGATAATAAAAAATAACAAATAAAAAATAAAAATATTTTTTAGTTTTTATTTTTAAATTTGTCAAAAATATGAAATTGAATTTTTTATTTGTATTAAAAAATTTAAGAAGAAATAATTCAATTTCTTCTTAAATTATTTTTTAAAATAAAAATAACAAATAAAAAATAAAAAATATTTTTGTTTATTTTTTATTTTAAAATTTGTCAAAACTATGAAAATAATTTTTTTAACTTTAAAAACAAAATTAAAGCAAAAATAGAATGTAATTGTAATATCTGTCATTTTTGGGCTATTTTATTAATTGTATGTTTGTTGAATTTAATTAATTGAAAATATGAATGTTTGAGGAAATCCAGAAATTTTTGGTTGCAGAGTGAATTTTGTGAGACTAATTACATGATATTAAAGAAATAATTTGATAAAGTGTAAAATATAAAAGTTGTAGGTGCATATCTCATCTTTAATTCTATAAAATGGTTCTGTAAAATTATGTGTATGTAAAGAGTTATGTCTCCTTGATTAGAACCAGTCTGGTTCATTAATTTCTGCAGAAATCTGAGTATGTTTGAATTTTCTGGGAATGATTGAGATTGTTTGAGTCAAAAGTATAAACATGAGAAATGTTCCTTTATTTATTGTGTTATTGGCTGTAAAATTTCAGGAGATTTGGATAAGTATAACTCAATGGAGAGTGAAATTTCTCAAGTCTGTTCGGATGAATTTTAGGCAGTAAGTCAGGGTGAAATTTAGAGAGTCACCATGGTCTGTGTAGTTATCTTTATGATTTGAATTTTGGATATGTTGAAACTCTGAATGTCTATTTTAAGTGACAAAAAGTATCAGGGAGTTTGGATATTTGTAGCTCATTTGCGAGCTGATTAAATATAAGTTGTCGAGGAAGGGTTTCAGCTCGGCAGAGATTGGTATTTGCAAGCCGACAAATGCGAGGTGACATTTGCGAGTCGGCAATGCGAGCAAGCGAAGTGGCGAGGTGAGATTGCCGAGGTGACAATTGGCAAAAAGGCATATGCGAGATGACATATGTGAAGTGGAGTTAGGTGAAGAGGAATAGGCGAGGTGGCATTATGCGAAGAGGCATTGCCGAGGTGGCATATGCGAAGAGGGAGATAGGCGAAGCGAGTTTAGCAAAGAGGAGTTCGCGAGGAGAGTTTGGTGAGGTAGCATATGCGAGGTGACATATGCGAATTGGATATGCGAAGTGGGATTAGCGAAGTGGCATTGCCGGAGCAGATTGGCGAAGTGAAAATTGCGAGCTGGCTTATGTGAGGTGGCATTGCCGAGAAGGGTTGGCGAGCGGAATTTTGGGGCAGTAGTCTATTTAACCAGTGCCCAATTCACGATTTTCTTTCTTCTTCTCTTCGTTCTTCTCAGAATAGTTCCATTTATTTTTCTAGTGCATTAATATTCAAAATTAATGCATTAAATCTCTAGATTATCATATTTTAAGGCATAAATCATCAATTTCAAGCTGATATCTCAAGGAAATCAGTTTTTGGAGAAATAAGGTAAATTTTCTTCAAATGTCATTTTCTTTTAGATTAATAAAGTCTGGTAGTTAGAATAGTTAATTATGGGTGTATAAAATTTATTACAAGTATTTTGAAGCTATTAATGGTAATTAATATTAGAGAAATCAGAATTGATGGACTGTCATGAATAGTAACGTAAACAGTGAATTCGAAATAAATTTCAGATTTTCTTTAAAAGATGAATTAAATTGATGTTGGGAATAAAAAATAAAAACTCTAAGATGGTTAAATATTAAGAAATCATATTGAGTATTATTGATTAAGAAAAACCCTAATTTTGAATATTTGGGGAAATTTCATAGGACAAGAAAATCAAGGAAATTGAGGAGATTATTGTTGAGCAAACTATTAAAGGAAATTCAAGGATAAAATTTGTGTAGAGATAAGTATGAACATTGCATTTGCTTATTACTTCTTTGAAATGATATGTCCAACCATTCTTAATGTTCACCCGTATGATTCTCATATACATGATATTATATTATGCACCTATTATTTGAAATCTCTATGATGTTCTCAAATAATTAATGAATTGTTCCATGTGATTATATTATATGAATGCAAATGGCTTGGTCATTCTTCCTTGGACCAAGTTCATATGAAACCATTTGCTATCTTGACTGAATTTATATTATATGTTGATGGTCTTGCGACCAATATGTTTCTTATGAGATTGAAACCATATATTGAAACTATATGACCTTATGGATAGAACGCTCTTCCTAATGAGAGTAAATTAATTGGTTCATTGTGCACTTTGGGAACCTAGCTGATAAGGTTTTTATCAGTGTTCCACCTAGAGGGGACCATGAGCTCTAGGCGTATGCCTGGCCAAGCACGCGTTTGCGATAAGGTAGCAAGGACTACCGATGCGCTCTGTTGTGATAGGTAGCATGACTACTGATGTACTCTATAGTTCTATCATGTGATTTGACAGTGCTATTCGATTGTGAGCACTTCTGTTCTTGTAAGCTTAACCACATGATGACTCTTACCCATGTTCTTGGATTTGATATTTCCTTTGGATTAATATATATGTATATATATTTCTTTCATACTGCATGTTCATATCTTACTGAGTTAAAGGCTCACTTCTCTTCTGTGGATTTCATGTGATAGTATAGCTCGTGAGGGAGCTAGTAGAGAAGATCAAACTTCTTGATTTATTCCTCCAAGAAGCCTCCATTGTAATCATTATATTTATGTATATTCATTGTATGGTATTATGGTATTATATGTATTGGGAGTATACTCTAGAGCTCCGTAGTTAGTTATTAAAGAGGACACTATTTTGATGTATAAATTATTGCCTTTTTGGGTTACCCTTATTCCTTAGTGATGTGGGATTCATCTTTTGATCAGTAAGAAACAAGAGAAAATTATGAAATGATAAAAATAAAGTTATGAATTATGCTTATATGGGTCATAGAAATGAATATTGAAAGATATTTATATTTGATATGAATGTGTATGAGATCCAGGATATGAGAGTTCTACGGGATTATGGTGGCCTTAAGCCTACCCTTGCCTTAGGACCATCGCACCACTAGAGTCGGGGTGTGACAGAGGTGGTATCAGAGCTATAGGTTTATAATCCTTAACATAAAAGGTAGAAAGAGATGCATGAGCACTAGTATAGGTGTTGATTAAGATAACTACGGAGCATAGGATTTGTGTCTCGTTCAATTATGTCTTCCTTTGGTATATATATCTGCGTTAAGTATACGTAGTGAGTCTGATAATGTTTGTTCTTCTTATCAGTATCGAGATGCCTCCATGTCATGGTAGAGGATGAGGTCGAGGTCGTCATAGGCGAGATTTACCTTATGAAGAGGGTTCTGTAGGTGGAAATGGAGGAGATGAGGTTCCTCCTGTGCCACTAGTGGATGTGGCTCATATGGCTCAGCAATTAGATCAGCTGCAAAGGAATTATGCAATGATAGCTGAGTTCATTACTCAGCAAAGGCAGCCACAGGTACCTCCAGTTCAGGTTCCAGAAATCCCTGTTCCTCCAGTAGTTCCACCACCTGTAGTGCGTTAAGAGGAAGAGATATCATTTGAGAGGTTTTTAAAGCTTAAGCCCTCAAAATATAAAGGGGAAATGGATCCTATAGATTTCCTAGAGGAAATTGAAGAGAAAGTACAGATCCTACGGATTCCTGACAGAAGAGCCATAGAATTTGTGGGGTATTCAAGAGAAGCATTTATGGCATGCTTCGGGAATATGAGGATCTATCTTGGGAGAGATTTAAAGAATTGGTGCTGAATGAATTTCTGTTAGAGAGTGTGAGGGAAGCTCAGTCCCTGGAGTTTGAGAGATTGGTTCAGACCCCTAGCATGAGTGTTTCAGAGTATGCCAGGAAGTTCAGTCAGCTAAGTAAATTTGCTCCTGCTTTGGTGCCTATAGAAGTGACACGGATTCAACGGTTTCACAGAGTGTTAGTGACTCCATTATTTAAGCTCCTAGCTGCTCTTGAATTTGATTCCTACTTTAAGCTGGTGGACAAGGCATGGATAATTGAGAATAGGGAGATGGAAGCCAGATCAGAAAGGTTTGAAAAGAAGAAGTTCAAAGTAGATAGTTCTTCTAAACCAGATAGTGGGATGAAGACTATGGGAGTGGCCCATCAGTCAGCTTCTAGGAGTGGGTATAGAGGACCTACAGAGAGGCTACAGCAGAGTCAGACTACTCCTGGACCTACTTCTCAGATGACCCATGGATCAGCTAGCTTTACATCGACCAAGACTCCTAAACCTTTGTGTCCTACATGTAGAAAATTTCATAGTGGCCCTTGTCATTATGCATCAGGAGCATGTTTTAGATGTGGACAACAAGGTCATTTCCTCAAGAATTGTCCACAACTACCCTTTAGAGGTAGACCTCAGGCTACAGTTTAGATGAGTAGAGAGAGGAGCATTAGCCAGCAGCCAGAAGAAGGCAGAGGTATTTTGGGCAGGACTATTGAGGCTGGCAAAGGATCAGGTCAGCAGGTGGCTCAAGCTTCAGGATTGACTCCCAGGGGTAGAGGCAGAGGGAGAGCGTTTGCTTTAGCACAGCATGAAGCCCAAGCATCTAACATAGTTGTTACAGGTATTCTTCAGATTCAAACCTTGAATGCTAGAGTATTATTTGATTCAGGAGCTACATATTCCTTTGTATCATCATGTTTTGCTAATAAGTTGCATGTGCCTTGTGTGTTGCTTGAAAGTGTGTTGGTTGTTTCTACTCCTTTAGAGGAAGAGATTGAAGTCCAGAACTCCTATCCATCCTGTATGGTTAGCATAGGTGGCAAGAGCTTGAATGTATATTTGATTGACTTGCCTGTGTTGGAGTTTGATGTGATTTTGGGCATGGACTGGTTGTCCAAGCACTATGTTATTATAGATTGTAATGGAAAGAAGCTAATCTTTAAGTCACCTTCGGGTGAGGAATTTGAGTTTCAAGGGGAGCGGAGTGAAGTACCATATAATGTGATATCTACCATTGGGGCAAGAAGGTTGTTAAGAAAGGGTTGCCAAGGGTATTTGGCTTATGTCCGGGATACTTGTAAGGAAGTGAGAAGTGTGGAGCAGATTCCAATAGTCAATGAGTTTCCGGACATATTTCCTGAAGAATTACCAGGGTTGCCACCGGATAGAGAGATAGAGTTCGGTATAGAGTTACTACCTGGCACAAGTCTGATTTCTATTCCTCCCTACCGTATGACACCAGTTGAGTTGAAAGAATTGAAAATCCAGTTGCAAGATTTTCTTGATAAGGGATTCATTAGACCCAGTAGTTCACTGTGGGGAGCACCTGTACTCTTTGTGAAGAAGAAGGATGGTTCTATGAGGCTATGCATAGATTACAAACAGCTCAACAAGATAACTATCAAGAATAAGTATCCCTTGCCAAGAATAGATGATTTATTTGATCAGTTGCAAGGTGCAAGTCATTTCTCCAAGATAGAATTGAGGTTGGGGTACCATCAATTGAGAATTCAAAATGAGGATGTATCAAAGACGGCTTTCCAGACTAGATATGGACTCTATGAGTTCTTAGTGTTTCCATTTGGATTGACTAATGCACCAGCTGCATTCATGGACTTAATGAATAGGGTGTTCAGGCCATTTTTGGACAAGTTTGTCATTGTGTTTATTGATGACATTCTTGTGTATTCTAAGAATAAAGAAGAGCATGAGGAACACCTTAGAATTGTGTTGCAGACTTTGAGAGAGCATCAGCTGTTTGCCAAATTTTCGAAGTATGAATTCTGGCTTGAGAGTGTGGGCTTTCTGGGGCATATAGTGAGCAAATAAGGGATTGATCCTAGAAAGGTTGATGCAATTCTTAGCTGGCCTAGACCCATGAATGTTTCAGAAGTTAGGAGTTTCTTGGGTTTGGCAGGCTACTACATGAGGTTTGTTCAAGACTTCTCCAAGATTGCAACTCCTTTGAGCAAACTTACCTAGAAGCAAGTTAAATTTCTATGGTTGGATGCATGTGAAGAGAGCTTCCAGAAGTTAAAGAATTATCTCACCACAGCACCTGTCTTAGCTTTGCCGTCGGGTGAAGGAGGATATGCAGTGTATTATAATGCATCGAGAGTAGGACTTGGTTATGTGCTTATGCAGTATGGAAGGGTGATAGCCTATGCTTCTAGATAGTTGAGGAAGCATGAGGTAAATTATCCAACTCATGATCTTGAGATGGTTGCAGTTGTATTTGCCCTGAAGATATGAAGACATTATATGTATGGTGAGAAATGTGAGATTTTCACAGATCATAAGAGTTTGAAGTATATATTCCAGCAGAAAGATCTTAACCTTAGGCAGAGAAGGTGGGTTGAATTGCTTAAGGATTATGACTGTGAAATTTTGTATCATCTAGGGA
>CANXYC010231158.1:0-14767 GCA_948193065.1 Aleurites moluccanus | reverse complement strand
AAGATTTTAAGGTATGTTTTTACTTGATTTAACTTGGGTTTGATTGGTTTAAGATTGGTAGAGTTAGGGTTTCTCCATTTCAACTTTTGTTTTGAGTTTTGATTAGTTTTGTGAAAAATTAATGTGATTTGCATAAATGTGACCATTTTGGGGTGTGGCTGAATGTGATAGATTAGATGAAATGAGATTGTATAAATTGGTGGAATTTGGGTTGTGATTATATGAGTTGGTTGAGTGAATTGGTTATATGCTTGATTCTGCCTTGGAAATTCTGGATGACCTTTCCTCACATTTTTATCCATAACTTGAGTTGCTGTACCCAGAAATAGTTGATTCTTTTTAGAGATGAAAATAGACTCATAGGTATTCATTTTATATGAAGATAGCAGGGTCAAATTCGAACTGGTTCTTGGTCGAAATGGGTTGGGAAGCTACTGTCCATTGGGTGATCCTTGGACAGAGCACTCTTGGGAGAAAAATTTATAACTTGTTCAATTTATATCAAATTGCTGTGTTTATGGATTTGTTGGAAAGGTAAGAGGATAATCTAAATATGTGTAGAAGGTGTCAAGTTGATTTGGAGTCCATAGATGACCTAAATCTTCGTGGGAACCTACTGGAACCAATCTGATTTTTGTTTTGCCTGAAATTTGTTAATATGACATTGTTTGGGTGTGAAATTCCGATTTCTTTATGGCATGGATTGGTAAGTATGATTGTAGGGAGTTTGTAAATTTTAGAATAGGAGAGAATTCTTAAAATAAGTCTGATTTTATATAAGCAATGGGTATGAGAAATTTGCTTGTCATGTGTTTGTGCACTTGTTTTCCAATTGATATGGCATGAATTCGTTAATTGAACGTAAACCGAAAACTCATCCATGTTGCTTGTGACTTATTAAAATTTTGTTGTATGGAAAGAAATTGGAGTCATAAGTTGATTTGTTGCATTTAGGGTGATGTTCTGTGAATGCTAGCTTCAAAGTACGAAAGTGACGATTCTTTTTCGAAAAATGGGTGATTTGACGAAATTTGTGTTTTAATGTGTATTTTTGAGTTTTGTGACTTTATAGAGTCTTATCGGAGAGTTGGGTTTCGTGCAGGTGAGTCCTCAAAAGAAAAGGAAAAGGTCGTGGACCTTTAGGCCAAGTGAGACCCGCAAGGGCAATTTGATTATTTTTGCGTAAAAGGTGGGTTTTTAAATATGCTTGGCATTTTTAAATTAGTATGCATGTATTTGAACATGACAAATGACCTTTGACCATATTGGACTGATTTCGGACCGATATGGCAAAGTGGGCCTAAATGGGCAGATCGACCCTACCGGGCCCGACGGGCCAATTTTATGAGTTGGTTCCGGATTGCTTCAAACATGCTTAGAATAGTAAATTTAGAGTATTTGACATCACATTATATATATTTGTTGCATATTGATAATATTTGGAAAGTATTGCATATGGTAATATAACAGGACTGTTACGATGATACAATGGTAGAATTTATCGACTGTGTGCACATTGGTATCTATTAGACCCTAACTAGAGGGGGATTAAGGCTCTATGCCATAAAGACTGATCCTCCTTATGACTATACTATTGGATATGGTGTATTGGTGGGGAGATGTATTTATATTATCTATTAGACCCTAGCCTGTATTACCAATATGCATAATAGTCCATCTCATATTCGTTGCACGCATTATTGGAATAATTGTGTAATTTTCAGGAAATGGTCATATATGGGCAAATTGGCAGGCTAAGTTTTTAATGTATTTCATATTTATTTATCGACTGAGTATTTATACTCACCCCACGTTGTTAAATGTTTTTCAGGGTTCGAGTGAGACCGACATCTTCGGCTACTTCTTCCTTCTTGCTCCAGCCGAGGATTTATGTATAGCCCTCTTAGATAGCATTAGTATTCCATGATGTGTGTTCGTTAGTTATGTTGTAATTAATTAATTGGTGCATGTATTTATTTTTAGGTTGTAACTATTTTGTACAGTTGTGTGATTTACACTGTACGCACAAGTGCGCTACGGTATGTTTATCTACTTTTGTGATGAAAATGCATCGGTAGGATAGAGGCACATCTTAATGGTATGTATGGATACGTTAAGATGAGCTTATATTCTATCAAATTATTTATGAAAAAGAATATGGGTAATTGTGATATAAATTAGTTGCATGAATTGGATTTGATATTTTGGTTGTGAATGAAATTATTAATTGAGTTGGAGAATGGTTGAGACTGGATGAATAATATTAGGAATGTTTTCAATTGTTCTTGCATGAGGTAAATGTTAATATTTTATGGGAGATTCTGTCCGATTTCCCGCAGAATTTAGGGAGTTTAAAAAAAAATATATATTTGTGAAAATGATTAATTAGAATAACATGTAATTAGGGTTCTTCGTGGTACTGGTTGCGAAAGCTAATCTCATATCCTAGGATCGTCACAGCCCTATAATGTGGGATGTGAAACTTTTTATTTCTATAGTTATCTCTGAAATTCGTAATAGGTCTCGTTGTCAGTGCAGAACCATTGCAACATGATCCTACTTGTGGAGGATGATCTATTATCATCGTTTCTGAGTAGGCCAAACGCATATTTGAGCCCTTGAAGTTTTGTCTATTTTATTTTTTTATTAAGTTCTGATAATTTTATTTGTCTACAATAAGCCTTTCAATAAACTTGAGAATTAATAATGTTAATCTTAAAATAGTAGGATTCAATATATTGATTATGATGAATTTAAGAAAAAAAAAATAACATATTTGGCCTAAGATTAAAAAAAAAATACTAATAATCTTAAGTCTATTTTTTTTAAAGTGAAAAGATATTAATATCACTTATGTCTCATTTGTTTTAGATTCCATTTGATTTAACTGTTCGATTCAGTTATTAATTATTACTGATAGTTGTTAGCTGGTAACTAATAGCTGATTGCTGGTGTCTTTTATCTAATAGTTGATTGTTTTAAATATTTGATAAAATTATTATGGATAAATTACTTTTTAGTCCTTCAAATTTGACCTAATTAACACTAATATCCCTATTTTTGAAAAACTATTCAATTAGACACTTTGGTCATTCCATATAATTTTTTCACTTTTTTCTTTAAAAGAAATTTTAAAAAATAAAAAATATATAATAAAATGACCAAAATACCCCTCTTCTTCATTACTTAGATTTTTATCTTCTTCTCTTTTTTTTTTGCCTTATTATTTAATCAGAATTAAATGAATATTTTAATTTATTTAATGAAAATTAAAATAAATAATTTTAATTAAAAATATTATTTTTTAATTTAATTATTTTATTTATTTTATTGTTATATTAAAATAAATAAAATTACTTTTCATATATTAAAAGTTACTTTTTGTATGTTTAATTAAAATAATTATTTTTTGTATATTTAATCAAAATAATTTTTTTGCTTATGTCTAATTAAAATTAAAAAAGAATCTTGTATATATATAAAAAAAGATAAAAATAATTTTTTTTAATTATTTTAAATTTAATAAAATATTTATTTTAAATTTAATTAAATATACTCAAAAAATTATTTTAATTTTAATTAAAAATACTCAAGATAAATATTTTAATTAAATATTTAAAAATAATTATTTTAATTGAATATACAAAAATTAATTTTCAATGAATAAAAGTTTATTTCTTTTAATTGTAAATTAAATATAAAAAAGAAAATTAATTAAATAATTAAATAAAAATAATTATCTTAATTAAATAAAAAGTAATTTTATTTATTTTAATTTTAGATTAAATATATAAAAAATAAAATAAATTAAATAATTAAATAAAAATAATTATTTTTATTTAATTATTTAATTAATTTTATTTATTTTAATTTTAAATTAAATATAAAAATAAAAAAAATATTATAAATATTTCATACAAAAATATTCATATATTTTTTATTTTAATTAAATTTAAAAAGTATGGGCGTAAGTGTTAATTGTATCAAACTTTAGGACAAAAAAGTAATTTATTCATGGGTATTTTGATTATTTTATTAAAATTTGATGAAAAAGTGAAAGAAAGTGGATGAAATGATTAAAATGTCTAGCATAATAAAAGTATAGGAACTAACAAGTTAATTTTTCAAAAAGTAGGGATGCAAGTATTAATTAGGTCATAACTCAGAAACTAAAAAGTAATTTACTCAATTATTATTAGTTGTTAACTGTTAATATATTTAATGACCAATAAAGATATTTAAATATTATTTTTAATGGATAATTTAGTTTTTTTTAGCTTAAAAAATTATGATTTTTTTGAAAAATCTCAAAATTAGAGTTTTTATAAATAACTGTTGTTTGACTACCTAATAGCTAACAACTGTTAATAACCAAATGGGTATGATGCAACTGTTGGAAACCAAAAAGTTAGCAGTTGCATAAAGCTAACAGCTGCATCAAAAAGTTTTGCCAAACATTCACTTAATTATTCGTAACAACTGTTAGCTATTATTGATAACTGTTAACTATTAGTTGATAATTGATAGTTGATTATTGTAAATATTTGGTAAAATAATTATTATAATTATTAATATTTATTTTTTATTTAAATAATATTTCTGAAAACATAATTTAATCTTTTTTATTTAAATAAGTAAAAATTATTTCAAAATATTCTAAATTATAGTTTTTGTAAATAACAACTATTTGACTACTTAACAGCTAATAATTATTATTAATCAAATAGATTTGATATAACTGTTGGAAATAAAAAAATCTAATAGCTGCATCAAAAAGTTTTGTCAAATGTCCATTGTATACATGAAACTCAAATTCAAATTTACATTGATTTCAAATGATCATCTATCCAAACATATTCTAATATAATTTAGGTCAGTTTTAATTCAAACTAGAAGAATTTTCAATTTCTTCTAATACATAAAATTTTTTAAAAATTTTGGGGTAAAAGTTATTTTTCAAGAAATTTAAGTTATTTTTTTAATACATATTAAGGTCTTGTTTAATTGTGAAAGTAAAGTCTATATTTCAGAAAATTATTAAAAAAATAGAAAAATTTAATTTTGTGTTTATGAAAAATTATTGGATAAAAAGCAAAATTAATCACTAAACTTTAACTATTTTGTCATTTTGGTCATTAAAGAAAAAATAATTTGAGATCAGTCATTGTAAAGATTTTGGTCATTAACCTTTATAAAGATTTTCTTTCGATGGTCACTCGCCGGAATCTTATACTGAGAAGCTGACATGGCACGCTATGTCGACGTCAGAGTCTGATCTCATGCCACGTGTGTGCCACATAGATGTCACGTTATTTGTATTGATGAGTTAACATGTTACGTAAGCTTATAATACTTGTAGTTACTAAATTTTAGTGGATTTTTCATTTTAATCATTAAAAAAAAATATTTTCAAATCAATCACTAAAGTTTTATTTTTTTTATTTATAGATAACTCATTAGATTTTGAAGTAAAAAAACTGAGGTGACATGTCATGCGAACGCTTAAGAATGAGTAAGTGTCACCTCGATACTACACGAATGTCATATAAACTTTAATACCACATAAATATGCATAGTTTAACTTATAAAATAAAAATTAATTAATTAATTTTATATTTATGAAATATATTAAAATTTTTTTGATAATCACTAAAATATAATCAAAAGTTACTATACAAATACAAAAAGTCAAAAAAAAAAATAAAAATAAATATACTATTCATTTTTTCTTCTCCTTACTTATTATTCCTTTTTTCTTCTCCTCAATTCACTTCTTCTGCTTATTTATGAACAAATACACAAACCCAAATAGCCATAAAAATTCCTCTACTTCTCTTTCTTCTTTCTCTCTTCGCTCCATCTTCTCTTTCCAAAGTTTAATTAATACATTACTCACAAGCTCAACATCACCGTTGTTATTATTCCATCTTTAAATACCATTGTTGGTTTGCTTGACCTCTTTTTTATCAAGTCATGGGTTGGATTATTATCTAGGTTGAAACTTTTGGTTGATCCTTTCATCAAATAGGAGAACACTATTATTCAAAGAAAGTGATAATTTTGATTTCTGAGTATTGATGAATTTTGAGTTAAGGGTATGTGTATTAATAAAGATGTATCTGTTAAATTATGAATTTGTTTATATTTTAATAATTATCAAAAATAGTTTAATATATTGTATAAATATTAAATAAGTTATTTAATTTTTTATTTTATAAATTAAATTATGTATCTGACATGACATTTGTGATTATGTGGCATCCATATGGTATCAACAAGATAGTTTTCTCATTCTCTGGCGATAATATGACATGTCACGTCAGTTTTTCAGCCTCAAAATTCAGCGAATGACTTATAAATAAAAAAAAATTAGAACTTTAGTGATTAATATGAAAATAAGCTTTTTTTTTATTGATGAAAATGAAAAGTCATAAATCTTTGTAAAAATTTTATTTCGATGATCACTCGCCAGAATCTTAAACTGAGAAGCTGACATGGCATGCCATATCAGCGTCAAAGTCCGATATTATGCCACATGTATGCAATGTAAATATCACGTCATTTATGTTGATGAGTCAGCATACCATGTAAGTCTATTGTCACATCCCATTTTTGAGACACGACGGTCCTAGGGCATGAGTAGACTTAAGGTCACCGAAAACTCGTAGAACTCATGAACAATCCAGTTACCAATCATTCAATCAATTTTAACTCATTCATCAATGCTTAAATTTCATTTATTACTTATAAATTTTATAAAAATTTTGCCAGAGTTTTTTTTGTAATTTTAATGTTATTCCAGATCCAAAATCGAGTCTATCAAAAATTATACAATCTTCACAAAAAAAAAAAAAAAAATTTACACTCCCAATAATTTCCCTTCCTTATACTCTCAACTTCATAGTTCAACATATATACATAGTACTTTTAAATCTCTTTCATAACATATAAATTTCATTTTAACATTTTCAGTATCACTATCTTTATCACTTCACTATCATTATCATTATCACTCATTAAGCATTACATATTACAGTCATTCATTACTAAACTTTAATAGCAAATCACATTACATTTTAATGTCACTTAAAAGTCAATTATTCCACTATTCATATATTACTATAGTACTTAATTATCTAATTATATACAGTACCATGAAGCTCTAAGAATTGACACTCACGACCTTTAGAGAATAAAATTCTACCTCGATGTACTTGACATCCCAAGTTGCAAAAGAAATTGATTTGGAATCAGCTTCCTCTATCTTATCCCTGTAAAAATTATAAACCACTATTTGATGAGTATAAAAATACTCAGTGAGTATGTATACATCATTAAACAGGCGATATAAGCTTATGATAACAAAAGATATCAATGGTAGTCAAGTATCAATAAATACAATGAATGGATATCAGTATATCAAATTTACATGTCAAGGTTAATTAAATCGCACACCAAATATCTTTGGAAGTTTGGAACAGGTAACAATCAAATCAATGATAAACAATAATCGATGAAAGAATGGCCATCAATAGTAAGCAATAAGATATAAGTTTAGAATCAATGAACAGGTAAACAATACTCGTGTCATATAGATAAGACAGATAAAGGGCCATGAACACGTATAATCTCATATCAATCTTATATCAATCTCATATCATGTACATAAGGTTGATCAGGCCCTATGGCTAGGACAGTTAACCCTTCTCAGCTAGGGTACCATGTAAAGTCAATGTGCACATTGCCGACGGTATGTACCCACTACCCTTTCAGAGAGGCAGATCTTATCAAATCCACATGTAAAATAGGCCAATGGAAATCAATAACAATATCAAATATTCATTCGGAATATTATGATACAATGGCTTTCGATCGATATACATGGGCTTATTTGTCAATCAATGTCAATATATTTCATTAATCAGGTATCAGTTTATTTGATACTAAGATAGCTATTCAACAATAAATATAATGGTATATGATTAAGTATTTGGTGTACTTACTTTTAGAAATATTTGGATACATGATCAATCAAGAACAATATCATGGTTCGATTTTCGATGTGAACAAATATAATAGGCATTGCAAATATCAATAATAATCCATAGATATGGATCATTTTAATCTTGAAGAAAATCAAAGAATAATCAATAGCAATAATATGATGATATTCAATCAAGAAGAAAATATGTTCCTTAGGTCAACAAATCAAGACATAGATATGCATAATGATGTATATATTACTCACCTTAGCTTGTGACTTGTGCATTTTCTTTTTTCCTTTATCCTTGATTCTTTGCCTTATCTCTTATGGTACCCATCACGTCTTCTATTCATTATTGACTCTATATATCCAATTAATTTTTATTTAGATACTATTTAACGTAAAATTACATTACTTATACTTATATTGAAGAATTTTTTAACAATTTTCAAATTACTAAGGTTTTTCTGTGCTAAATTCTTTACTGGCAGCCTGTATTCCATTACTCATGTCTCTCTCTACACTTATCCAATTGTTTCAATTCTTATTCCTACTTAAACTATACATATTAAGCTTTTAACATATCCAAAATTCACATTAATTCCATTGCTACACAATTTATGGTGTAAATTTAAACTTAGACTTACAACCAGTCCTACTGCTTGAAATCTTATTTTGGCAGTCTGTGTTATTTTATCTCATAACTTAATCTATACTTACCCAATTAGTGAAATTATTTTTTATTGAAAATATACATATAGCATATCCAAATTTTAGAATATTTAGATCACTGTACAATTATTAGTGAATTTCCAACATTAAACTACTGCCCTGAAATCTCTATCGAGATAGACCATGTTTCTATGCCTATAATTAATTCTATGCTCATCCAATTATGAAATATTTTTACAGTCATTTAGATAACATATAAATTAACATCTTTCATATTTAACACTTTCTCTAATTGAGACTTTAAGATCCTCATATCTATAGAATTCAGTAGCCTATATTTTATTTATCGGTCAATTCGGGTAGATTACACTCATGATCTAATATCTCATAAACCACAAATCAAATTGAAAAATCCTTTTACATAATTATAGATAAGATATAAATGAACACTTTTAATGTTTAACACTTCTTCTAATTCTGTCTCTATCATTCTGTACAATTAAAATACAGTAGCAAAATTATAAAAAATATAATACTGTCCAGTTATGATTTTTACTCAATAACTCTTTTCTATCTTCGAATTTTATAAATTACTTTTACAAAATTCTAATTAACATATTTATCTACAACTTTCATGTTTTTACTATCTTCAAATTTAGTCATTAAAAATTCGGATTACTGCCTATAAATTACTGCTTTAACACAGATTTAAAATCCCTTTTAAACCCTAGCTCATCTTTAACACTTTTAGCTCAATTAGCTCAATTATTTACTTAATCAAACCATAAAACTCTTAAATTAAATTAAAAACTGAATTTTAGAAAACTTTACCTTGAGTTAAATTTTTGAATTTCATCCTCTTATTTCTCCCAAAATAATATTGACATCTACTTCCATCTTCATCTATTTCTTCCACCACTTCTCTTCTTTCCATCTATTTCCTTATATTGGCTTTGATTTATCTATGGAAAGTGAGAAAATATTTTTAATTCTTTTTCCATGGTTGGCACGGTTTGCTTTTATTTTTAGGGAGTAAAAATTTCATCATCTTTCTCTTATAAATGCTAAAGTCAAAAGAAGAAAAAAATAGAAATAATTGAGGAATTTTCTAGATTTTTGCTAGGTGTCCAATTCTTAATGAAAATTAATAAAGAAAACCCATAAAATCTCTTCCCCCAAATGTGATGGCCGACCACCTCAACTTCTTTCTAGAATTTGATATAAATGGATGGGTCACACAACTTTGCTTAATTGCACTTTGGCCTAAAATTTTTCTTAATTGTATTTTGACCCCGAAACTTTTTGTAATTTATTCTGTCTATTCTGTTTAGATTTAACATCAAGTGTTGGGAGTGTAATACATTATATTGGGCTGTTATATTATTTAAAAATTGTTCTGGATCATTTCTGGATCCCAAACAGCGGATTTTCAAAATTGTCCCAAAGTTGCCATAAATTACGATTTTGCCATTACTCTTATTTTCAGTATTCCAAAATATTTTTCAACTCTTTTTTTCATCATATTTTCACATAAAATTAACAAACTTAATCCCCCCAGGTCTGGGTAAAAAATTCTTAAATTACCCGAACTGCTATTTTATCGACAGTGTAATTAACACCGGTACTTTACTGGATAGTATCTTAAAAGTGGCTTGGTTAAGGCTCGAAAATTCTTGAGTATTACTCTCTACCATTCTCTGTATATTTCAGTAATTAATTGAGCCTAATCATGCTTAAATTAATATTATATCCGTTACTATAGTCCGTTATATCCATACTGTTTTCTATACTTCCACATTATTCATTACTTTGTCTGCTAGGGTATTACATCTATAACACTTACAGTTACTAAATTTTAGTGGATTTTTCATTTTAATCACCAAAGAAAATTTTATTTTCAGATCAATTACTAAAGTTCTAATTTTTTCATTTATAAGTCAGTTATTGGATTTTAAAATCGAAAAACTGAGGTGGCATGTCATGTGATCTTCTAAAAATGAGTGTCATCTGAATGCCACGTGATTGCCATATAAAGTTTAATATCACGTAAATATGCATACTTTAACATATAAAATAAAAAATAAATAAATAATTTTATACTTATGCAATATATTAATTTTTTTTTATAACCACTAAAATATAACCAAAAGTTACTAAACAGATACAAAAAGTCGAAAAAACTAAATATGCTATTCCTTTTTTTTTCTTCTCCTCACTTCACTTCATCTGCTCATTTATGAACAAATACACAAACCAAAATCTCCATAAAAATCCCTCTACTTCTCTTTCTTTTTTCTCTCCTTGCTTCATTTTCTTTTTCCAAAGTTTAATTAATACATTACTCACAAGCTCAATCCCATCGTTGGTATTATCATATCGTTGAACACAGTTGTTGGTTCTTTTTATCAAGTTGTCGCAATGTTTTTTACGGCGCCGCAACTTGGAACGGCGAAAAATCATTTTAAAAATTTTAAATTTAATGGAGACGCCACCAACCGAATCTCATTTAAAAGGCTCAGTTGGAAACCTTTAAAAATTATTGGTCTTAAAATTAGAGTTTTGGGTTCGGGAATTGCGGACGCATAGGAAAGGTGTTAGGCACCCTATACGTTAATTTTCAAAATATTAAGTTGGCCTAAAAATTTCCTTATTATTTATATTGTGTAATTAATTATATTTCCTTTTAACCAAATTTTTATTATTTAAGAATTAGAAATACAAATTTCATTTTATTGAAAAAAATATTATTGTAAAAATGGACTCAGGTCATATTCAGAAATAACTAAAAGGATCGGCCTACCTTTGGTCGAAAATTTAAATTAAAAGTTTTAATTTTAGCATTTAAAATGAACGATCTCGATTTAAACTTAAAAAATGATTTTTTGGAGATTGAAATTATTTTAGAAATAAATATTTGAAAATTATTTTTGGAAAATAAAACTTAAAAATTATTTTTAAAATTACCCAATTTAAATTATCTAAAATTAATAATTTTAATTTAATTTGTTTCCAAGAGCTGTCATATCGCCTTTAATTTTTATTCTGAAAATTCGATAAATTTTGTTCTCATCATAGCCCTTAGTTTTTTTTTTTTATGATTTTTTTATATTTTTAAAGATTCGGAGGTTAAAAAGGAACTAATAATTTTTTTCTTAACCTGTAATTAATTGATACTTTCCGAATGGGTAATTCCCCTTGTGAAAAGGAGATTCGAACACTTCAAAAGACCTAACAAAACATAGGGTAATTCTCTCAGGAACTGTCTTAACAGGTTAATAAAATACCCAAATCGTAGTTTTCGAAGGTTATTTTTTATATGCATTATTTTGGTAATTTATGTACAAGTCTTTTGGTATTTACTTGCGTATTTCTTTTTTTTTTTATTTGACAAAAATAATTTTATTAATCATCCATTCGAAGGGGTAATTCCCCTAGCGAAAGAAAAATTAACAGGTTGAGTGGAACAAAAGGTAATTCCTTTTGGGACCATCACAACCGATCCAACCGATCCAAAAAAAATTAGACACTCCTAATTATTATTTTTTTGGTCAATTTCATTGTTTATCATAATAATTATTATTATTATTTTATCTTTATATTTTAATTAATTAAGATTTGTTAAATCCTTTCGAAGGGATAATTCTCCTAGCAAAGGAGAAATTTAAATTTTTAACTGATCCAACAGAACAGAGGGTAACTCCCTCAAGAACTATCTTAATGGGTCAATTAAAAAATTTAAATCTCACTAATACCATTAGTAATTTCACATTCTTGCTTTTATTAATTATTATTATTATTATTTTATTATTTTTTTTATTTGTTCTTGCCCTTTCTTATTGTACCTCTTTGTTTTTCTTTACAATAAATTATTATAAACACCAAAAATAATAAAATTAAACACCAAACTCAACAATAACAAAAACAGAGAAAAATAAAATAATAATAATAATAATAAAATAAAAACACGTAGAAACCATGCAAAATTTGCGTTTGGAAAGAATCTTGTGAGTCAGTTGTCATGATCTTACAGGAGTAATTGGATAAGTGTAAAATGTAAAAGTTATAGATTTATAACTTATCTTTAAGTTTGTAGATCTGTTTTGTAAAATTTCGTGAGTGTGAGGAGATAGGCTTCCTCGACCATAGCTTGTCTAGTTCTTTATTTCCTACAGTAAGTCTGAGTTTGTTGATTTATTTTGAGAATACTAGAGGCTGAGCGAGTTAAAGGTATGAACATGAAAAACATTCATTTATGTTTTATTTAGATAGTTGTAAAATTTCAAGGAGATTGGAGAATTGTAACTCAAGAGAGATTTAATTTAATCAGACCTGCTCGGATAGTGCTTAGAGAGTAAAGTCTGGGTGGAATTCAGAAATTCATGATAAATTGTGTAGATCTCCTTTGGATATGAATTTTAAATATGTTGGACCCCTGAGTGTCAATTTTAAGTGACAAAAAGAATGGAGGAGTTGGATGTCTGTAACTCATTTGCGAGCTGGTTTAGTGCGAGTTGATAAGGAAAGTTTTCCAGCTCGGCAGAATTAGGTAGTGCGAGCTGGTTCCTCGATTTCGAGGTGGATAAAGGCCGATCGAGCTGGATAAGTGGAATTATGCAAAGTGGGATTAGCGAAGTGGAATTGGCGAGGTGGAATTCTGCGAAGTGGGATTTACGAGTTGGAAGTGGCGAGGTGAAATTGTAGAAATAGAATTTTGCGAAGTGGGATTTGCCGAAGTAGGAATTGGCGAAGTGAAGAATTGGCAGAGTGGAATTTGCCAAAGTGGGAATTAGCAAAGTGGGATTTGCCAAAGTGGAAATTGGCAAAGTGGAGAATTGGCGAAGTGGAGAATAGGCGAAGTGGGATTTGGCGAAGTAGAAATTGGCGAAATGGGATTTGACGAAGTGAAAATTGGCGAAGTAGAAATTGACAAAGTGGAGAATTGGCGAAGTGGGATTTGCAAAGTGGAAAGTGGCGAAGTGAAAAATTAGTGAGGCAGTAGCTTATTTAATGGAGAAGCAGTAGCCATCCTTTTCATTATAATTTATTCTCTTTTCTTCTTTCTTCTTCATTTCTTCTCCTATCTCTCTCCAATCTGTTCCATTTGTTTTCTAATGCATCAATACTCAGAATTAATGCATTAAATTATTATATTATTATATTTAAAAGACTTCAGTCATCATTTCAAAATCAGGATTCTTCAAAGACTCATTTTATGGAAATAAGGTGATTTTCTCCAAAGTTCCTTTTTCTTTTAAATTAAGATTTTTTTTGGTAGTTAGAATAATTATGAGTTATATAGAACCTTTTATGAGCATTTGAGGCTATTAATTATGGTTGATATGGAAGATTCAAGAATTTATGAATTTGATGAATAGTGATGTAAATAGTGACTATGTTCATAATTTCAAATTTTCTTCAAGAGATAAATGAAATTGATGTTAGGAATCAATAATAGAGGCTATAAGATGGTTAAAATTATAAGGAACTATATTATATTTATTAATTTAGGAAACCCTAATTTATAGAGTTTGGGGATTTTGTTTAGGCTTGGACAGTTTAAGGAACTGATGAGGATTCCATTAAGTAAGTGTTGAACTGTGTAGTGGAAAGATTTGCTGAGAGGTAAGTTATGAATTACATAAATGAATATATTTCTCCTTATGAGATGAATTATTAAATACTTATACATGTTCTTTATGATATGCATTCTTGTTGATAACCTCCTTCATGTAAACATTTAATGTATAAAAATGATTTGGTTATCTTTTTTGGACCAAGATCATGAACAAGCCTTTGATATGCAGAATAAATGGTCTCTTGACCAAACCTGAATTTTTGAGAATATCTTATTATGACGAGCCTTTGATATACATAAGTATAGAACGCTTTTCCCAATGAGAGTAAATTCATTGGTCCATATGCACAATGGGAGCCTAGCTGATAGGGTTTTTATCAGTGTTCCACCTAGAGGGAGCTATGAGCTCTACGCATATGCCCGCGCAAGCATATGTGCACGTTAAGGTAGCAAGGCTACTGATATGTTATGATATGATATTAGTTCTATCTTATATGTGATTTAATAATGCCATCCTTTGCAGGCATTCTTATGTT
>CANXYC010231056.1:0-10630 GCA_948193065.1 Aleurites moluccanus | reverse complement strand
TGTTTTCTTGAGATGGTTGTGGTTATTTATAGAAGTGCTTATATTGTGTTTTTAGCAGCAGGGCATGCTCCTTAAATAGAGGAGATGCTGCCCAATTTTTCTTGGATTGTTTAAGCTATATTAAGCTTATTTGTGTATGCATGCCATATAGTATAGTTTATGGGTTCTTCGCGGTACTGGTAGCATAAGCATCACCTGTACCCTAGGACTGTCATGGCTCCTAAGTTGGGCTGTGACATATTTAACTTATTATTAGAAAAAGACAAAGAACATATGCTCAAATAAAAAGAAATTTACCAAAATTTTCAAGATTTCTCTACACCATTCCTATCTCTTTGACTTTAGTGTATAAAAGAGAAGTGTTAGTTGCCATTTTTGGAGGAGTTGGCACCATAATAAGAGAATATGACCAAAGAAATAAGTCTTCTAACCTTTCCAAATAAATCAACTAAAATAGATAGGAAAATTGATGAGAGAAAAAAGAGTTAAGAAAGGAAGATGATGGAGATTATGTGAAGCTATTTAATGAAACAAAAAGGAGAAGGAATTTAATGGTTTAAGTTTAAGGTAAATTTTTAAACTTCAGTTTTTAATTGTATTTAAGAATTCTAAGGTTTGATTTGGCAAATAATTGAGGTAATTAAGTTAAAAATATAAAGAATGAACTAGGGTTTATATAGTTTCTGAAATCTGATTTGAGGTAATAACCTGTGGTTAATACTCTGAAATTTTAATGAATAAATTTGAAGATGGAAAAAACATAAAATTTGTAGATAAATATTGACGTCTATAAAAGGAATTTGTAAAATTCGAAGTGAGAAAAGAGTTATTGAGTAAAAACTGTTACTGACCTGGAATTAGGGTTATGGAAAAATACTACTATATTTTTATTGTACATAATGATAGAGACAGAATTAGAAGAAGTGTTCAATATAAAAAGAGTTCATTTATGTCTTATATATAATCTTGTAAAAGGGTTTTTCAATTGGATTTTTGGTTTATGAGATATTTGACCATGAGTATAATCTGACCGGATTGACTGATAAACAGAACATAGGCTACTGAGTTCTATAGAAATAAGGACCTTATATTCTGAATTAGAGAAAGTGTTAAAAATTAAAGATGTTAATTTATATGTTATATAAGAATCTGTAAAATGGTTTTGTAATTGGATGAGCACGGAATTAATTATAGGCATGGAAACAGGGTCTATTTGGATAGAGATTTCAGGGTAATAATTTAATTTTGAAAATTTACTAATAATTGTACAGTGATCCAAATATTCTAAAATTTGGATATGTTATAATGTTATATGTTTAGTTTAAGTAAGAATAAGAATTGAAGAAATTGGATAAGTGTAGAGAGATATATAAGTAATGAAACACAAGCTGCCAGTAAAGAATTTCGCAGAGAAAAACCTTATTAATTTAGAAATTCTTGAGAATTTCTTTAATATAAGTACTGTAAATTTATGTTAAATAGTATCTAAATGGAAATTAATTGGATATGTAGAGTCAAAAATGAATAAGAGACATGATGGATACCATAAGAGATAAGGCAAAGAATCAAGGATAAAGGAAAAGGAAAATGTTCAAGTCATAACCTAAGGTGAGTAATGTACACATCATTATGCACATCCATATTTCGATTTATTGAACCAATGAATATATTTCCTTATTGATTAAATGTCACTTTGCTATTGTTGATCATTCTTTGATCTTCCTAAAGATTGAAATTATCCATATTCATGAATTGTTATTGATATTGAAATGCCTATTATGCTTGATTGACCATATACCAAAATGTTTCTAAAAGTATGACACCAAATGTTTAGTCATATTTCATGATGTTTATTGTTGATAGCTACCCTTGTATCAAGTAAAGAAATCGATAAATGATTAATGAAATGTATTGACATTGATTGACAAGTAAGCCTATGTGTATCAATCGAAAGCCATTGTACCGTAATGTTCTTAATGAATACTTGATATTGTTATTGATTTCTATAGGCCTGTTTTACATGTGGATTTGACAGAGCTACCTCTCCGATGGGATAGTGGGTACATATCGTCGGCAATGTGTACATTGACTTTACATGTTACCTTAGCTGGGAAGGGTTAATTATCCTAGCCATAGGGCATGATTAGCCTTATGTACATGATATGAGATTGACATAAGATTGATATGAGATTATATGTGTTCATGGCCCTTTATCTGTCTTATCTACATGATACAAGTATTGTTTATCTGTTCAATGATTCCAAGCTTATATCTTATTGCTTACCATTGATGGCCATTCTTTCATCGATTATTGTTTATCATCAATTTGATTGTTACCTGTTCTAAATTTTTAAAGACATTTGGTGTGCAAATTAATTAACCTTGACATGTAAAAAATGGATATATTGATATCCATTCATTGTAATAATTGATACTTAACTACCATTGTTATCCTTTGTTATCATATGCTTATATCGCCTTTTAATGATGTATACATGCTCAATGATTATTTTTATACTCACCCTATTATGGTTTATAATTTTTATAGGAATGAGATAGTGAAGGCTGATTCCAGGTCAATTTCTTCTCCGATTTGGAATGTCAAGTACATGAGATAGAATTTTATTCTCTAAAAGTGATAAGTGTCAACTTATAGCGCTCTATGGTACTGTGTGTAATTAGGTAATTAAGTACTATAATGACGTATGAACATTAAAGTAACTGACATTTCAGTGGCGTTCAAAATGTAATATGTAATGCTTAATGATTGATAATGATAATGATAATGAAGTGCTAAAGACAGTGATACTGAAAAAACTATAATGAAATTTACATGTTATAAAAGAAATAGAAGTGTTATGTATATCTGTGAAACTGTAAAGTTGAGGGTATAAGGATGGCAAATATTTAGGAGTATAAAAATAATTTTTGTGCAGGCAATGTAATTATTGAAAGACCCAATTTTAGGTCTAAAATAACATTAAAATTACAAAAGTAACTGAAATAACATTAAAATTACAAAAAAAACTATGGTAAAATTTCTTTAAACTTTATAAGTAATAAATGGAATTTAAGCATTGATTGAATGATTGATAACTGGATTATTAGCTGGTTCTACGGGTTTCCGGTGACCTTAAGTCTACCCGTGCCCTAGGACCATCGCGTTCTAAAAGTGGGACGTGAAACAAGTGATATAGAAATCATGAAAGTAGGATAATAATATCAAGATGATAAAAATATGATATAGAGAATTGAATGAAAACTTATTTGGAGACAATTTGAGGTACATTTACTAATAAATAAGTTAATAGATAAGAAAATTCAAGAACGAATTTTATTGAAAGGGGTAGAGTATAATATCCTAGAAGATTGTGCAGACTCACGTGAACCATAAAAAAGGACATTATATTAATGGAAGAATAAATAGGTCAAACTGATTTAAGAAAGTATACAAAAAAAAAATATTTAAGGAAAATCTTTCCCCAAAAATTATAAGAATGATAATAAATAATATTATCGATAATTAATTTTTATAATATTTTTAAGAAGTTCTTTGCAAAAATTGATAGAGGATACCCTAAGTTAGGATTTTAATTTATCAAGAAAAATAAAAAGATAGTAAAGAAGGAAATGATGGGAAAAACTTAGTTTGGTGCACTCGTCAGTTTCCCATTTTTTGTAAATTTTCGACAGTTAATTTGGATTATGGATCAATTAAAAATCAATTAAAGTGAATATGGAATTATAGGTGTCACATCCCCCACTTCAGGAAATGTGACGATCCTGGAGTATAGGTAAGCGTAAAGCCCCCTAAACCCGTAGAACCCAATGTAATAAATTTTATAAAAATTTTGCTATAACTTCCACATAAATTGATGTTTATACCTGGAACCCATGTTTCTCTCTTTAATAATAATAATAACACAACCTGCAAAAATAATGACACTTCTAAACTTCTATTCTTAACCCCCGAATCTACCATATATATCAATCAATATCACAACACTTCAATATAGCAATTCATAAAACATTATCTACTTTCACTAATTATAGTGCACTGCATATTTATAATAAGTTAGAACCATTATAATTTACATATACCAAAATATTAGTACAAACCAACAATTATGAACCATGGAGTACTACATAAATAAACATAAAAGAGTTTGCATAGATAAAAGGGGTTCCTAGCTCTGGAGGAAAAGATGATTGGAACTGCAGTTATCTACTAATCCCTAAAAAATTTTAAACAACAAAAAGGTGAGATAATGCTCAATGAATAACATATATAACACCTCCCTAGTGAGGTTAAGGTATAAGAAAGATAAATAAAATAACAATGATTGAAATAAAGGAATAGTAATACACAGGAATAATAATCAAATAATTAAATAGGAGTATAACTACTGGAATCCAATCAGGGTAGCATTAGGTCAAAGTGGTACTCAATGAATCAATATAATTAGAAGGATAATTAATTGCATAGAACTTGTGTCAAACAAGTATGTTGAGCCAAATGCTCCAATAACAATATGTTGAGCCAAATGCTCATATAGCAATGACATATAGCAAAATCCACTGAAATATAGACAGAGGCTACATATCCTGATAACATATCTCACTGAAGTCATACAGTTGATTAGACTGTATGGCTGGGTCACCCCTCACCAGCTGAGGGTCACTGAAACATTGTGCACAATGCCCGATGTAAAAATACTACTCAATCAGGAAAGTAGTATGTCATTGATCACATATAAGGTGCATCAATATCAATGTCAATAATCAATGAAAGGTTCATTTATATGAAGTTTATAAGTAAAGAAAATAGCAATGGTGATTCAAATAATTATTGAACAATCAATAATAAGGGTTTGGTTACACAATGGCAATTTAAGAAGAAATAATAATTAAACAGAATATAACAAAGAAGATGTTTGGTCCATAACGAACAAAATGATTCCAATGGCTATTAACAATATTTATGTGGTACATGATTCATAATAAGGATGCAATGTAACAATAATGTATTAAGATCTATATGAATTGGTTATCAATTAAGAACATATCAAAGAATGTAGTATTTCACTTAAACAAAAATTAAGGCCTCGAAAAGGGGAATTAATGAATTAGAAAGGTATTATTAACAATGGCAATATATTTGGGACACATAAGGTGGAATTAAGGCAAAGGAAATAAATTTGGACAATTAAAAAATAATGTAGGCTGAATTAAAGAAAGATATATATATGTTACTCACCCTGATAATCAAAAAGCAAAAGGAAATTCCTTTTTTCTCTAACACAATCAAAAGGGTTGCTCTTCATCATCATTTTCCTTCCCTTTATTCTTAGAAGCTATAACACATGAAGGTTCAATTTAGGGTTCTACTCATAATACATTTATATTAAAGAAACTTAATACAATAATTCCCTTATAATTCTTCCATTCTGTTTTGGTTTTCTTCAATTTTCACTTATGGCAACCTTGACTAAAATGGCTATATTTGGAGTTTTACTTATCCAATTGTTCTAATTCTTTTTCCTAATGAAACTAGACATATAGAGTTCTAACCTAAAATTTGGCACTTTTGGGAGCTATGGAATTTATAGTGAATTTTCAAACTTCACCCTGCAATTCTGCCAACTACCATGAAAATCCCATCCGGTAGACTGTACTATTTATATTGCAACTCCCTCTATACACATTCAAATTCTATTATGTTTTCGTAGGATTTTAGCTAAGATACAAAGGAACAACTTTCATGTTTTGAGATTTTTCTAATTCAGATAGTAATGGTTTCAAATTTAGAGAATATAGGGGTTACATATTTCTAAGTTTAGTTATGAGTTCAATTCTGAGTCAGTATCACTAGGGTTCACATATCTCTTAAGTTAATTAATATTTTGCAGATATTTTTCAGAGACACTTAATTAAGATATAAATCTATAACTTTTATGTTTTGATTATTTTCAAATGACTTCATTATGGTCACAAAATGGCTGCTCCAAAATTTTTGTTCAGTCTCAGGATTTTTTACTATTTTCAAAATTTCAAAACTTCTCTACTACCTACATATTTTTCTTGCTTCATTCTAACTTCTATTAATTTATTTACTTAAAAATTCTAGCATATCATACTTCTACCAAAACTCTAGTTCAGCTTTCTATTAGTTCATATACACAATAATTTTATTTACAAATTAAACAAAGGAATAGATAGAGGAGATTAAAGTATTTACCTTGTTTTGGTTGAACTTCTCTAACTCCTGTAAATTCTACTATAAGAACACCACTTTTATCTTGCTTCCCTTCACCTCTCAACTTCACAAACCCTTTACTTCCATCACCACATCACTTTAGAGTTAAAGCTACCTTAATTGAATGAGAGAAAGAAGAGATTTGGAGGCTTGAAGTTGAAGAATTTTAGGAGGGAGAATTGCTTGAGAGACTCTTTCACTACTCCTAGATGAGCACAAATTCTCCTTTCATTTTCTTATATAAAATTTCATTTCATTTTTGAACCAATAGATGAATAGATAAATAATTAAAAGAAAAGAAATACAACGAAATTATTGTATAAGCAAGGTGATGTTATAATTCCTAATTAAATTAATTTTATTATTTTGTGGTATATAATTCATACAAATGGAGGAACTTGACTTCTGATGAAGAAGATTTGGTGATGGAGCTCTCCATATGGCTAGCCCTTCCAAGTCTCCAAGATTAACTTTGTGACTTTTTAATTATGTTTAATTAAGCTAATTAATCCTCACTTTGCTAATTATTTCAATATTGTCATTTTGCTTATGGCTATTTCACTGCATTCACTTCTATTTCATTTTTTTAAGCACTCTATAATGGTTTTAATATCTTAAACATATTTTAATTTTAATTATTAATCTCTTAGGTTGACATAAAGAATAAGAAAATTACAATTTGGATTTTCCTACAATTTATTAAAAATCTTTTACTAAGCATTGCTCTGTTGGAGTTTTTGTTGAAAGGTTTATTTTGTTTTTACTTGTTATTCATCTAATTCTTTTCTTTTTATTGACTACTATAATTTTCTAGGTTGTTTTAGGGTTCTATTTGAGTTTTTCCTAATCATATATAGCATATACCCTTTCAAGAATTTTTAAAAAAATTCCACATGATTTACATTTTCAAAGCTCTTCTAATAATTGCATATAGAAAAGATGTCGGGTTATTACATTCTACCCCCTATAAATAAATTTGTCTTCAAATTTAAAATATACTAACCTCAAGTGGAGAACAACTAGGGGTATTTCTATCACATAACATCTTAACTTTTCCAGGTGCATTCTTCAGCATTCTGATTCTTCCATAATACTTTTACCATAGGAATTTCTTTATTTCTCAACCTTCTCACTTGTCTATCTACAATCTGCTCAAGAACCTCCTCATACCACAGATTTTCATCCACTAATATTTCTTAAACAAGAAGAGCATGTGATGGATCTAGCAAGAACTTCCACAACATGAAAACATGAAAGACTGAATGCACATGGCTTAAGCTAGGAGGAAGAGCTAAGCGATAGAACACACTACCCATTTTATCAAGTACCTCGAATGGTCCCAAATATCTAGGTGACAATTTTCTCTTTTTGTCTAATATCATTACCCCTTCATTGGAGAAATTTTAAGAAACACATGGTCACCGATAGGAAATTGTACATCCTTCCTTTTTTGATCCGTATAACTTTTTTGTCTAATGAAAGTAGTTTTCATTCGCTCTTTGATTATTGGCATTTTCTCAATTATCTACTGGATTAATTCAGGGCCTTCAATTGCTTTTTCTCCAGGTTCTACCCAACACATTGGTGAGCGACACTTTCTATCGTATAAAGCTTCATATGGTGCCATACCAATGGTGGAATGATAATTATTATTGTATGCGAACTCCACCAAAGGTAAATACTTATCTCAACTGCCTCCAAAATCCAAAACACATAACCTCAATATGTCTTCCAATATTTGGATGGTTCTTTTAGTCTTCCCATTTGTCTGGGGATGGAATGCAGTGCTGAAATTCAGTTGTGTACCCAGTGCCTCTTGAAATTTCTTCCAGAATCGTGAAGTGAATTGAGCACCTCTATCTGAAATGATGGATAGCGGCACTCTATGCAACCTCATTATCTTGTCAATATAAAATTGAGCATACTGAGTAGTTGAATAAGTTGTTTTCACTTCAAGGAAATGAGCTTATTTCATAAACCGATCAACTATAACCCAGATAGAATCATGTCCCCTCATAGTCCGTGATAACCTAACCACGAAATCCATAATCACTTGTTCCCACTTCCACTCTAGAAATTCAATCTCCTATAACAACCCTGAAGGATTCTAATGTTCAAATTTCACTTGCTGGCAAGCTAGGCAAATAGACACATATTTAGCAACATCTCTCTTTAACCCTGGCCACCAATAATGGCTCTTCAAATCATGATACATCTTTGTCGCTCTATGATGCACACTATAAGTAGCATGATGTATTTCTTACATGATTCTCTCTCTAAGATTATCCACATCAGGTACACACCATCTTTTTCCCATTTTCAACACCCCCTTTTCTAGTCAAAAATCAGGAGCTTTCCTTATTGCCATATCATCTTTGTCTTTCTCTATTTCATCTTTCAATTACACTATATACGGGTCTCTGTCTTGTAGGGCTTCTATTTCATGAATTAACTTTGGCCTCACTTGAAAATGAGTAAACATAGCTTGTGAATCTATTACTTCAAATTGGACTCCCATATGAAATAATTCTTTCAGTTGCTTGATCAGTGGTCTTCTTTCCACAGCTATATGTGAGAAACTGCACATTAACTTCCGGTTTAAAGCATTTACGACTACATTTACTTTACCGGGATGATAGAGGATTTGGCAATCATAATATTTTACTAGCTCCACCCATCATCTTTGTCGCAGATTCAAATCTTTATGCTTCAAAATGTATTGAAGGCTTTTATGATCTGTGAAGATCTCATATTTTTCACCATACAAATAATGCCTCCAAATTTTTAGAGTAAAGACCACTGCTGCCATTTCTAAGTCATGTGTGGGATAATTCACTTCATGCCTTTTTAATTGTCTGGATGCATAAGTAATCACCTTTCTATGCTGCATTAAAACGCTCTAAGTCCTACTCGTGAAGCATCATAGTAAACAGTGAATCCACTGGTGCCCGATGGTAATGCTAATACTGCAGCTGTAGTGAGACAAGTTTTCAGCTTCTGAAAGTTCTCTTCATAGGCATCTTCCCACTGAAATCTGACTTGCTTCCGAGTTAATCTAGCTAATGAAGCGACTATTCTGGAGAAATCCTTCACAAAGCAATGATAATAACCAGCCATTCCTAGAAAGTTGTGGATCTCTGTTATATTAATTGGTCTCAGCCATTCAGCAACTGCCTTTACTTTCTTAGGATCAACTTTGATTCCCTCATTGCTAATAACATGATCTAGAAAACATACCTCTAAAAGCCAAAATTCACATTTTGAGAATTTGACATATAAATGATGCTCCCAAATAGTCTGCAGTACCATTCTCAGATGTTTTTTTATGTTCATCCTAAGTTATGGAATAGACAAGAATGTCATCAATAAAAACAATGACAAATTTATCCAAGAATAGCTTGAACACGCTGTTCATAAGATCCATAAATGCAGCAGGAGCATTTGTCAACCCAAACGGCAACACTAAGAATTCATAATGCTTGTATCTGGTCCAAAAAGCTATCTTTGACACATCTTCTTTTCGAATTCTTAGCTGATGATAACCGGATTGAAGATCTATCTTGGAAAAATACCCAACACCTTGCAATTGATCAAACAAATCATCAATCCTTGGCAAATGATATTTATTCTTGATAGTTACCTTGTTTCATTGTCGGTAATCAATACACATTCGTAACGTTCCATCTTTCTTTTTCATAAATAAAACTGGCGCACCCCAAGATGAACTACTAGGCCGGATAAAGCCTTTGTCAAGTAACTCCTGCAACTGCACTTTTAATTCCTTCAATTCAGTTGGTGCCATTCGATATAGGGGAATAGAAATAGGACCAATTCCTGGAAGAACCTTAATCTCAATTTCAATTTCTCTTTCTGGTGGTAATCCAAAATCCTCTGGAAGTACATCCGAAAATTCATTTACCACCACAATCTAATCAACCCCTTTTACAATCATCTGTGTCACAGCCTAACTTTAGACTATGACGGTCCTAGGGTACGGGTAATGCCTAAGCCACCAGTACCACGAAGAACCCATACTTAAACAATTGTATTCATTACTTAACCTGTGATACATTTTAGGTCATAATTTTTTTTTTTAAAATCATCATATAACTAAACATGCATGCAGAAAAACTGACAGAGTCTCCTTTGAAACTCTGACTTAAGCTATCCGCAAAACATATAATAAAGCACTCCCAATATAACATACATCCCCTTATGTCCTCCATTTATCAATTGCAACTCACAATGCACTTCAATAGGTTCATCCATATCATATATCACATGTGAATTTCATCTCAAACACATATATTATATATATGTACAATATTTATACATCCATATCATATCATTAAACCATTGATCATTTTAACATGT
>CANXYC010231044.1:0-23618 GCA_948193065.1 Aleurites moluccanus | reverse complement strand
GCGAGAGATATATATATAATCCAACCATTAAAAATAGATAAACATAAATATATATATATATATATATATATATATATATATATATATATATATATATATATATATATAATTTGATATTTATTATATATATATGATGAAAATAAATATAATTTAATATTTATTATTTATGATAAAAAATTTAAAAAAAATTAAAAAAAATATGACTCGTTCAAATTAGAAAAATCAATCCGATTCGATCGATTCACTGGTTAATCAGTCCGTTTATTGATTTTTGAGGATGAATTTTTGAAAATTAACCGAACTAATTCTTAATTCGATTCTTAATTTTTTTAATTCGACTGATCGATCGGATTCGATTCTGACAACCATAATCTAACTAAACTTTACGTTTTTATTTATTTATTTTTATTTGATAATAATATAATATAACGGATTAATTTTATATATCATATTAAATATTTTGTTTTTTCAAAAGTAGACCATACAGATGTTAGAAAATTTATAAATAAAGAAAAATTTCCTATAAACCTTTCACTTTGTATTAGTTATGAACGTGTAATGTTATTTTATATTTTATTAAAATTTTTAAAGATAAAACATTTAATATATAATTAAATATTTTCCTATAGTGTGATTTTTTTCTTTTTTCAATCAGAGTATATATATATATATACTTAAAAGAGTAATTATTGGGAAAAGAAGACAGTTAGCTGGTTAAATTAAAAGACAATTTGAAATTCTTTTAAGTTTGGTATGACACAGAACACCTTTCTGATGAAGTTAACCTGAGGCGTTATTGCTAAAACTGAGGCTCTTAGGTGCAAGTATTAAGAAGCAAATACTGCAATAATGGGCCTAATCCCAAAGCCAAGGAGGATCTCCAGTTCTTCTTGGTTATGAAAAGGGATAGTGAAAGTGTGAAATCTTATGCTGTATATATGGAGTATGGTGGAGCTTGGGTGATGGTAATGGGGCAGGTATCTGGCTGGATGTGTGGCTTCCAGATCAAAGACCACTCATTTGGTATGCTCTTGTTCCTATAGCTCCTGAAGAAATTGAACCTAAGGTTAGTGAGTTTGTTGATTCAAATGGGAACTAGAGCTGGAATCTATTTATGAATCAACTTCCCTCTCACAAACTGGTGCAAATTGCTGCTTCAAGTCATCATGTGGTGAATAATGGGGCAGATAAATTGTATTGTGGTTTGTCCAAATCAGGCTTATTTACTGTTAATTCTACACACAGTGTCCTGCACCTCTTTTAGACTTGAGATGAATTCTAAATGTGTCGTTGTTCGGAAATGGAAAGGTCCATTGAGGATTAAATCCTTCCTTTGGCTGGCCATGCAAAATCGTCCCCTCACAAATGTGGAACGTATGAGAAGGCACATGGCATCTGAAGTCTCATGCTCAAGCTGCTTTGTCTATGATGTAAACATATTCCATGTGTTATGCAGGTGTTGTTTCGCACAACAAATCTGGATGAAGTTCATTCCTTCTCCTTTTAGTATTAATGAGTTTTTTAACCAAGAATATGAAACTAGGATGATTCGAAATTTACAAAATCAAAATATTGAGACTGATGGAATACCTTGGTGTCTAATTTTTGGGGTAACATGTTGGTATCTTTGGGGATGGAGAAACAAGAGATTATTTGACTCAGGTTTTCAATTGCACAAGGAGCCTATTCAAATAATTAAAAAATTTTCTTATTAAGTGCAGATGCCCAGGCATTAGACACTACTGTGGTTGGAGGTATAAAACTGAGAAGTATGGTGATGGGTTGGAGCCCTTCTTCAGCAGGTGTTTGTAAAATTAACACAGATGGATCTTTTAATGGGCTCACAGGAATGGTAGCTGCGGGTGGTCTGCTTCGGTCGCATACTGGATCTTGGTTGGGAGGATGTTTTGCTAATCCAGGAGCTTGCACAATTATAATGGCGGAGCTCTGAGGTGTTTCCGTTGGGTTAGCTCTTGCTTGGAACAAGGGCATGAGAGATGTTTTATTGGAGTGTGATAATAATAGCAAGGAGGTGGTGGTAACAGTAACAATGCGTTGGTGAAAAATATCAAGAACCTATTGGAGAGTTGCGGTTAACCACAGCAATGCAGAAGCGCATCACCAGGTAAACATTTTTTAGAAGAATCTGTTAGAATTTTAGGTCAAATAATATGTGATTATTTGAATTATTACATCTTAGTTATCTAATTTAAAATAATATGCTGTTCCCACTTAATATATATATAAGTTTACATTAGAGTTAAACCAATTAATAGATTCTTATCTATTAAATTCACTACAAAAGTCCATTATCTATTAAAATTTATATTAAAATATATATTAGAATTATTTAATATATCTATATAATACATTCATCCATGATATTTATGGAATTGCATGTCCAAGATACACTCATTATAGTCTTGTTTGTTTTGTCTCATTTTGTATAAAAAGAAAAAAAAGTTTGGTATGACACATGATCACTAGATCAAAGGCATAATGACTGACATGACTTAATCAGTGAGTATTAATTGTTTATATATAAAAATATTTGGATTGCTGATAAATTTTTGTTTAAATAATTCTTTAGCAAAATATGCAATTATATATATATTGGTTGGGATTTCTTTTTAATTATGATTAGCTTGAAAATAATAATGAAAATTAAAATATATTTCATATTTTTAATTTAATTATAATGTATTAAATTTCAAAAATAAAAACTTATTGCATTCTCATCAACTTATTCTAAAGACTAATTTATGTATTATAAGTAAATTTTTTTTTTTCACATTGAGTATGTTTCCTGAGTAATAGCTCAAATCGATTCACTTCTTCAATACTAGAAAAAAAAAATAATTTATAATTAAAAAACCAGTACCTATAATTATTTATTCAAACCTTGAAATTAATGCATTCTCTTAAAAATTAGGAAAACGAAGAGAAAATCAAAGCCCAAGACCAACATTATGGGCATATCAACAGTGACATCATCTCCCTTAAAAAAAGTATTTGGCATAGGTAGATGGACATATGTTATAAGGGAACATAAGTTGCTTGGTTTTTGAAAACTATTTAATTTCTAAAATTTATTAAAATTAATAAAAACTTTTTTTATTATAAAAAAAAATTAACTATTTAGTCTCTCTAATAAAATACTATCTAATATCATTTTTTTTTTAACTTTTTCTTTTTTATCCTTTTAATTTTTAAAATTTTTTAAGATAAATTACTATTAATTTCTAAAATTTGCTAAAATTAATAAAATTATTCAATTATTTTAAAAAATTAATTTTTTAATTTTTGATAAAATACTATTTAATTCCATTTTCTTTCACTTTTTTCTTTTTCCTTTATTTTCTTTCTAATTTTACTTTATTTTCTTTCTTTTTTCTCATTTTCTTTCTTAATTATAATGACTTTTAATTATTTCTAATTGAAATATATATTTATTTGGTATTTTTATATTTTTTAAATAAATTTATTTTATTATTATAATATTTATTTTTAAAATTTCTGAATTTGTTCCTAAAGAGATGTCTCTTCCTAAAAATCCCGCATTCTTCCTTGATTCATGTTGAAAGGTATAAAAGAGGAATCAACGTCTATAAAAAAAAGCAAGGCAAGGTGTGTATTGTATTCTCCTCCTACATTTAGAGCTCCTAAAATTCTTAACGTGTATCATTTGTTTTGCTTTCTTCTCTGTTCTGCTTTGAAAGCAGAGAAATACTAGATTGAGAAAAGAATCCCCAATGGAGAACAATGGAGTCTCTTGTTCTTTGGCTCCAAATAACCATGACAGTCCTCAGCAATCTCAATGGCTTCAGGTAACTTTATCAGGTCAGTCTTCTTTCTTTGTGTGTGTGTATGTGTTTCAGTATTTGCCACCATTAAAACTATAAATTATTTTCTGAGAAAATAATTTATTTTCCGTTGATTGTAACACGGAAAATGAGTTAGGAATTATTTTCTTGAGTTTAATTTAGGAATTATTTTCTTGAGTTTAATTTTATCACAATAGCTTTCATCTCCTGCATTTAGCTCAAATGAGTGTTCTACTACTCCCTACCAAAGAATGATGATTGCGGAAGTTAAGGTTCACATTGCGTACCATTTCCTGTATATGCAGACTTGAACCAGAAAATGAAGGCCATGAAGACCCTTTTAGAAGAAGATGACAATTCTTCAGCCAGACATGAGATTTATTGTAATAGGAAGCTGAAACTCTTTCAAATGCTGGAAGAGTTAAATAATTCTTATTATTCTTTGGCTGAAAAATATGATCAGTTGAGGTCTAAATTATATATTGTAAATCAGTCAGTGTCCATGCCTTCTTCATCTTCTAACACTGACAACAAAACTAGACTTGTAGGAAGTTGCAGTAATTCCCCATTAGAGCTTTTTGATTCCTGTCTACATTCCATTCTCGGTGAATCTGATGTTGATTGTGACAATTCTAACTTCGACTTTCAATACCTAAACAAGCTAGTAGCAGAATTGATGTCAACTGAGCCACGCAACATGAAAATGAAAATGAAACATGATTTTGGAGAAAATCATAGCAATAAAAAAAACACTGATTTGTGTGATAAAAAGGGTATCCTTATGATGATGGATAATAACTTAGTTCAGGATCAAGCTACATATGGAGATGTCTCAGAAGGCAGTTATAAGCAGGTGCATACATGGTCTGAACTCAAGTTTCAAGTTACAAAGCTCATGGAAGAGAATCTAAAGCAGCAGGCTGAGTTGGCAAGGAGGAACATTGAAAAGAGGGTAGTCATCAATAAGCTCCGGTTACAGCTGGAACATCTAAAGGATGAGAATAGGGCCCTGCAAAGTTGTATCAACTGCTTAAAACTGGAAGAGAAGTGTAACCAACTTCAAATATCAAAATTAAGACGACTATTTTCAGGTAAGCTCTTTGGACTAGGTTGTTCATGATCGGACTCGGACTTTTTCAGTGATTGCCTTTTTCACTCCAACAAATAATGCGGTTGATACAACTCCAACCTTCAACATCGAAGATGAAAGATGTCTTTTGGACAAGTTATGAAAATTAATTTTAGTAAGCAGTTGTCATCCCCTTCATAATCTGTGATGTGTTTGGTCAAATATAATGACCAGTATAATGTCAACAGACCGCACGCTTGTCTTGTGATTTTCCATTACCAAAACTTTCTATATTAAAATACCATCTTCAGCAATTTTCATAACCATTATTTCAGAAACAATTGAGCCTCTGCTAAACTTGAAAGCAAATGACATCATTCCCATCGAGCTGAACTTCTCTAGATTTCACAATTAGGAGATGTCTGATTTTCCTATAAATCATTTCCATTAAGAAATTTGAACTATTTGCATTTCAGATGAATTATTGTAGGAATTTCTTTTATTCAACAAGTATACTATTTCATATCAGAAGTTGCACAGCACATCTACAATTTGGCAATTCCCCTAATTCCAAGGCCCTAGCTATAGGCATGTTGATCCAGCCAAAAACAACCATTAAATAGCTATAGCCTTACTTTTATGTTACCAATAATCACCACAAGTACACAAACCATCTTTGAAGTGATGAAATCGCTTAGAGTCTCTTACCACAAGTTCTCGATTAACAATCTTGGAAATAAGCTTAATAAAAGTATGACAATCACTGCAGACCCTAAGATTTTTAATAATGTGAATTGTCGAACCAGGAAATGAATTCATGACTCCGTAGGCAACAGCCAACTTCTCACTGTGAACTCTCAGGGTCATTTCCTTTTCTTCCTTGTCAACATCACGAAGAACCGAATCCATGTCAGGTACATAGCCAGCTTCTTGCAGCTTCACATATAGTTCCTCCAAAAACCTGTATATCTTCCCACTCTGAGGATGCTCTTTATCTCCCACCAAGAATACGTGCACTCTACCCTTAAATTCAACCAAACTGAATCCAGGTGGTTTAACAAGTCCACGATCTTTCACAAGTAGTCTCATCCTTTCAACTTCTTTCCATCTTCCAGCATCAGCATATATGTTTGAAAGTAAGATATAGTATCCACAATTACTTGGGTCTAGTTCAAACAGTTCTCTTGCAGAAATTTCTGCGAGCTCCACATTTTTGTAAATTCGACATGCTGCAAGAAGAGAACCCCAGAGTATAAAATCAGGTTTTGCTGTCATCCCCTTGATCAAATGATAAGCTTCATTGAGATGACCAGTGCGCCCAAGAAGATCAACCATGCAACCATAGTGCTCAACTCCAGGTTCTACATTAAATTGACAGTTCATGGCATTGAACCAATACCGACCTTCGTCAAGCAGACCAGCATGGCTACAAGCAGCTAGAACGGAAACAAAAGTTATGTAATTTGGTTTGACACCAGCCCTTATCATCTTGTAGAAAACATCCAAAGCTTCTCTTGCACAGCCATGCATTCCATAGCCAGCAACCATTGCAGTCCATGACTTCACATTCTTCTCCTTCATGCCATTAAAAGCTTTCCTCGCCATTTCAACTTGCCCACATTTGCTATACATATCTATTATAGAGGTGCCCACAATCACATTATCCTCAAAACCCAACCTTATTACCTGTAACAAGAGACCAGTAAATGGAAAAGTAAGCATATTTCTACCCGTTCAAAACATTTGAATAAGACATTCAGACCACATAAAGGTGGGTTAATTAAAATTCGATGCAATAATGTGGACGTCGTTTATCGCTTGCTAGAGTAACTAGACCGTTAATTTCACCAAGATAATATTGTTAAACGACCTAATAATGGATTGAACAGCCATCATAAATGGGAAGGAGGGAAAATTGAGTAGCGAGTACCTGATCATGTATACACTTCCCTACTCGCAGAACTCCGGAATGGGCACAAGCTAACAACAAAGTAGACAATGTCACCGCATTGTATTTGACATCACCATCCTTTATCATCTCATTAAAAACTTGAAAAGCCTCACTGGATAACCCATTTTGGGCATACACAGCAATCATAGAATTCCAGGAAACTGCATCTTTCTCAGCTATATAATCAAACACCTTTCTGGACACGCCCACCTCACCACACTTTGCATATGCATCCAATAAAGTATTCTCGACTCCTAACTCTTTATCCAATCCTCTCTTTACGACAAACCCATGAATTCCCTCAATCACTCCCTTCTCAGGAACATGAGAACAAGCCGATAAAACAGAAACCATAGCAACTGAATCCATAAAAGCATCAGTGTTATCCCCATTTCTCTCACTCTCTTCAATCAAGAATTCCTTAAAAAGCAATAGCGATTCATGAGCATTATAATTTTGTACATACCCAGTGATCATAGACGTCCATACCACAATATTTTTGTGAGGAATTTCGTCGAACAGTATTCGAGCATCGCTTAAACACCCACATTTCGAGTACATATCAATTAAAGCTGAACATACAAAGAGGTCTGATTCAAACCCAAAAGCCAGAGCTTGTTGATGGGCTTGCTTCCCTGAGGGAAGATCGAGCAGAGCCGAGCATGCTTTAATTGCGCAAGGAAAAGTGGAACGATTAGGCTTGAGATTAAGCTTTCGCATAGAGGAGAAAGCTCGAAGAGACTCGACTGAGTCGCCGCCGCGAGCCAACTCGGCGATGAGAGAGTTCCAGGAGAAGACATTGGTCTTGTCGAAGTATTTGGTGAACCAGGCATTGAGGTAAGAGATGGTTGTTGTTGAATAATGGTGCTTATAGAATTTGCAATATACTGTCACTGTAAGTAAAAATGAATTAGATGTTGGAATCTTCATTCATTCTTTATTTGAATTTGTTTGGAATTTGTTTAAATATGTACCATATCTTGACACCTCATCGATTTTATAATTTGATTTTTAATTTATTTCAAATTAACTAATATCAATTTTAAAGATTAATTAATAAGAAGATCTATTAATCAACAAGTTATTATTAAATATAATATATTATATGTATTGTATATATATAATATTTGAAAATATTTTGATAATTATGAATGATAATTTTTCTAAGTTAAATTCCGAGTTTATAAATGAAAAAGTCTAATAATTGATATATATAAATATATATATATATCAAAAAAATAAAGATAATATAATATATTATAACAAATGATAATAATTTTTTTCTTTCTTATTATCTTTTTTATTGTTTCCTTCTACTTTTCAATTTCTATTTTAATTTTCTTTGTTTATTCTCTTTCCTTTTAAATTATCAGTTTCTTTTCAATTTTTCTTTTAATTTCGCTCGCGAGTTTTAAGTTACATACAGTAATTTATGTGATTTTTTACTTTCTGAGTAATTTCTCTATTTTTTTTGTTTTTTTTTTCTTTTTTGTGATTTTCGGGTTTTTTTTTCACTTATTTCTTTAATTTTAAGAATAATTTTGAACATGTAATTCAATTATTTGAAAGATTTTTTCCAATTTATTAATCTTTTGTAATTGTTTTATTTGGGTAAGAAATAATAAAATCAATATCTTAAATTTTAAGAAAATTAAAGGTTTCAATTTTAGAGAAGATGATTTAACGTGATTTGAGTGAAATGGGTAAAAATTATGTTTTAAAAAATACAAAAAAATTATGTGGGTAAAAGAATTAGTTTTAAAAATAAAAAGATTGGAAAAAAAAATCTTTAAATAATAGAGATTATCCTTCAATTAATGTGGAGAAAAATGTTGAGAGGAGTTGAAAAAGTAGAAAAAAATTATCATTGAATAATCAGATATGTAGAGATCGAAAGTTGATTTTAAGGTATTTTTGTTTTCAATTTTTAGTATATTTTTTTATTTTTTAATATACATTTATTGATTTTGATGTTAATTTTTAATATATTTTTTTTGATATATATATTTTTTTAAATTATATATATCTTTTACTGTACATTTACGAAAACATATACTTAATATATATTGTTTCCTATGTTTTTATAAAAACTATATAACAATTTTCTGGGTTTTAAGGATTTTTTTTGTTAATTTAAAAAAAAAAGTGACAAATTATTTTTAAATATTTTTTTATTCACTTAAGAAAAAATAAATTTAATAGAGTTTCATCACAATGATTTAATGATGAGTATCAGTCTCATAATTAAGAACAAATAAGAATTCAATTTCAGTGATCCTTTAATTAATAAATTTCTAGAATGATAAAAAAAAAAAATAGTTATTATCTATGTTGCCTTGGAACTACTGATGCTACAATTCCATTAAATCATATAATAAACAACTGAATTGGTAATAGTTTTTAGATTTTTATACAATAATATCTACAATTCATGAATTATATGCCTTTTTCTTCATTAACTAATTTATTTACAATCCAATATTTTGATTCGGTTTATTCTCTTTACACTAAACGAAAATATAATTAAGTAGCAAGATTTGGCTGCAAAAGCCTTTAATTTTCTTTTTATTGTAATTTTTGTGTTCAAACTGGTTGGATGCATAGAATCATGAAATTTTACTTTATCTTAATAAATGATATCTTTTGATAAAAAAAAAAAAACAAATCCACAATAATAATAATGATAATACATGAATTGAAGGAAAATTCTAAACTTTTAATTTAAAATTTACTACAAATATGACAAAAATTCCAACACTAAATACAGTAAAAAAGTGGCCATTGAGCTTCACTGAATTTGATGAACTCTTCCCAATAAACTCACCTGAGCTCGGGACGGAAGCTGACTCGGGAGGATCTGAAGAAGTTAGAGGCCACTCGTCGGTCGGAGAAGGGAAAAAAGAGGACATATTAGGGGCAGTAACATATGGTAAAACAGCTGGAGAAGCTGTAATTACAGGCTCAGTAGTAGCAAGAGCAAGCATATCAGAGAATAAAATAATAACCATTGACATTGCAGCAGCAGAGAAGTTTTTGAAGGCAGCCATTAATGCTTTTTGAAACTTGAAAGTGAATTTCTAGCAGAAGTAGAACTTAGATACTTTAAATATATATGTGACTGTGACTGTGACTATGAGTTGGATCCTCACGGGATTGACAGTGGCAGATTTAATTGTGCTTGGCTTTAGATTTAATTGAGATTTTGTCTGGTGTTATTTTGTTTGTATGATATGGATTCTTTGTTTTATTGGGTGTCTTATTTTTTATGTTTTATATCTTTTAATGCGTTATATTTTTTTTTTTAATATTTTGATAGTTAATATTTTATTATCAATTATAAATGATGGGATATATAAAAAGATACATAAAATATAAAATAAGATATTAAATAAGAGAAAATTCCACTATTTATTTTAGGGGTCAATCAAGTTATGAATAAGATTCTTTTTTCCATGTGCTCGTGGTGGACTGGTGGGAACAAAATAGACTGTGTCGGAAAGTATGCTCATTTTCACACCTTTGGATTGTAGGGGAAAAGGACCCATATCTGTCATCTTATCTTTCTCCTATCCCATGTGATCCCAAGTTTATAAATAAATGCTATTAAACTACTACTCATATAGTAACTTTTTTCCTTTTCAGCATTTAAGCTCCTCATTAGTATAAGATTAGTAAAAGGTTAATTACAAATAATCATTTAATTACAAATAATCATTCATCTCATCATCATAGTTGATGATGAATTTACCATCAAGTTTAGGTCAATCAAGGCAAGATAAAATTGTTAAAGTTTAGCAATAAGCATAACATTCATTCCAGAAATGTGAAAAAACTAATCCCCATATTCATGAAATAAAAATAAACTATAGAATATTGGTTCAATACAGAATATGAAACCATGAAATTCCAAATGAATTTCGTAAAGTGGAATTTCATAAAACTTTACGACATTCATTTATATCAATAAGCTTTAAGAAAAATACATTCAAGAAAAACTTGCTAATTCAGTGAGTGAAATATATATATATATATGTATATTGTTATTATAAATGATATAACAAGCATTTCTCAGACAGCTCAACTTAAAATGGTTTGAATCAACAAAAAATACAACCTTCCTCAAATTTTGATCCTAAAATAACTTATTTTTTTTCCTATTACAAGAAGCCAAAAAATAAAAACCTCGTTACCTTTCACTCTACAATAACAACACTCGTAAATGATATAAATCAAAAGAATCAACCAATACAAATATCCACCTCTCAAACTGATACTCCTGTTCTTTGAAGTTGGCGAGTCTGTAAATAGAGATGTCAAACAATACAACAGGGTGTACAAGTAACATCAATTCATGTGAAATCATGAGTTTGTAATATTGTTCATAAATGAATACAATACCAGTTTTCACCCGATAATTGAACTCACCATCCCATCAGTGACTCCACGCAAGGGTTTCATTCATAATTTTCTGACTAGAGAAGCCTAAGATGAGCAGTATCGTTCAAGCGTTTTATCTGCCAACCTGTTTTCCATGAATGTTGCAATACAGTCACTGAAGAATCTTCTATACAGATCTTATGTGACATTATTGGGCTGCAACCAAGGAGGCCTGTGAGGAGACACTTAATAGGAATTGAATGACTGAAAACACCAATACACGAAGAAATGGAGGATGAGCTCCTAACACTTAGATTATGGAGCGCATTTTGGTGGTTGGCTTCCCTGGGAGAGATCTCATCCTCACCCTCATGATTGCCAGTGGTAGTCACAAACTGAAGCCTGCTCTTACCAGACTTCTTCCTCGAGAGCCCTGGTCGATGCCTATGAAGCATATCCCAATGTTGTGCCAGTAGAGCAGGTGCATCTCTTTCATGAGCAAATTGGGTCTCATTTTGATGGTGCAATGAGAAATCCGTTCTCAACTTCTCTGGCAGTTCGAGGACTGTCCCATTTAAGAACTGAACCATCCTAAATTCCACTTGCCTAAGGGATTCCCCAGATGGTGCACAAAAATCAGGCTGAAAACTTTCAATTAAGCTCAGAACTTCAGGTGTATATATTTCTAAACAGGGGCACCCCTCCCAATGCCCCAGACTCATCTCTACAAGAGCATCAGATGATTGTATTTGTTCCTCTGCAAAATTCATTTCCTGCATGATTTTATATGTAGACAATATGTTCAACTGTATAATGCAAGTAAAGATGCACAGAAAGTATTCCTAGTAATATTCAATCTCCTCTATCTATCCCGAAACAACAAGTATATATATCATTAAAATCATAAGCAACTAACAGCAATCAAACTGGTCCATTTACTATGTTTAATTTTAACAGTTTCATCATACATGCCAATCCTCAAATACTAACTGCTTCAAGTCTTCCTAAATGTTGCTATGGCTAACTATTTGGAATCAGCAACTTGAATAGTTCTTACAGATCAGCTACAATAGGCCATATCTATCATTAAATCATAGACTACCATCCCCCCCCACACCACCTCGCCAAATTCTTTCTAACCTTCCCCTGGTATATGCCGTATCTTCAATTTCCAATGGTAACTCTCTTCCTCTGGTATTTGCAGGATCTTCAATTTGATATACACTCATTTCATTTCCATCTCTGGATCCATGCCTTGCAAGCATCTCAGTGTCAAAAAAATAATGCAAACAAATTGGTCTTTAGATCATTCCCTGAACAGAATGGTGTAATGATCATACAGCAATAGAAGAGTTTTAACTACAGAGTCCATCCAACCAGCTCCATTTGCTCTTAATCTTGGTGACAAATAAGTTAATTAGTATCCTTGGCTATGAGTACATAGATACATCATTTCCATTCCTAATTTAACTAAAGTTACACTGCTTTTACTTTTTCCTGCCCAACTTATCCTAACCTTGAACTCATATGCATGTCAAAATATTTCACTATAAAGTTATAGTATCTACAGTAAACTTGTGAACATAATTGAAAAAAAGTTACAACAAAAATTTGGTAGGTGAATAATAATGTGCAAGGAAAAGTACTTGGCTTGTACTTTCAAACATTATGACTTGAATACAACACAATACAAACATTTACATTGATTACTAATCAGCCACCAAATTTCATACGGCTAAATATGCAGAAGAAGATTACCGAACTTAGAGTTGATGATATGAGGGAAGGGGATATTGTTAGCAGTTGTTTCAATTAACACAAGCTGTAATTTTATCAGCAGTACTGGATGGTAATTGATATTTGGTTCTAGAATGGTAACTAGAATCTAAGTTTAGCAAGTGCATTTCTCCGTATTTCCAAGGAGCATTACAACAACAAGGTTTGCTACTTTCTTCTACAAATCCTATATAGACCCCCATCAAACTGAATAAAGGTTCAAACTTTTCATCTAAGGCTATGGCTTATGTTAAATTAAATGCCTCATTTATGAGATTAAACAAAGCAATATGATCATACATATATAGCAAATATGAAATATGTAAAGATTTTCAATTTCCATCCTCAGCTTTATCAGTTAAGCGTTGCAACATTAAGTAGAGAAACTTCAATATTGGCAAGACTTTAGATTGAGAATACAAAATAAGCCCTAAAAACGGCAACAAAATGAAAACTTTATTTATGAAATGCCAATTCAAAATTACCTGACAAACAGAAACCGCCATTGATTTTGCTCGATCCAAAGGCGAGCAATAAACCGCATTGAACCTCACACCTTGAGAGTTCAAAAACACAGCTAAAGCCCTAGCTTGGCGCTTCCCATTCGGCGTCAACGCCGCCACGTGGCACCTCCCACCGACCAAATCCGGCCTCAAATTAAGGTCACACTCTCCTTGATTAATCAAAAACACCTCCATAAAAGTACGATCTTCATCAATCGAGCCAGAGAAGCTCCGAGAAAAAATTGGAGGAGGAGGAGGAAGCGGCGGAGGCGGAGCCAACACATTATAAGGGTCCCAAACCTTAATGGACGGACCCAAACGGGGCGTACCTAAGGAAGATAACTGAGGAGAAAGAGGCGATGCCGATGCATGACAAGGTAACATTTCAGGTTCTTGTTCAAGAACTTTCTTGACATAATCGTTACCATCGATTTCTCTTGAAGTACCTTCTGCATTAACGTCATCTTCTTCTTCTTCTTCTTCACTCTCTTCCTCTTCTTCTTCTTCTTCTTCTTCTTCTTCTTCTTCAGGTACTTGTGCGGACTGTGTTGTGCCCATTAAAGGGAAGGTAAAGGCAAAGAATTTCGATTCAATGGAATGGATTTGAAAGTTCAGATGGATTTGAAAATATTAGAATTTGGGTATTGAAAGCGCATTGTGTAATTCTACAACAAATTATTTATCTGCAGAATTGAATTGAAAAGCTGAAAGCTTTTTTAGCTAGGGTTTGTAGAAAAACAAGAGCAAAGTAATTCATTCTGTGAAGTGGGCTTTTTTCCAGTAGAAATGGAAATAGACGAAGCTACGGTGCCAGAGCAGATCTATCTCTTTTTTTTTTTTTTTAATTTATTATTTTTTACTTGAATTTGGTTTATTATTATTATTTTTAATAGCGAAGTAGTTCTGCTTGCGTTTTCTTTTATAAAAAAAAAAATTTTTTCATAAAAAAATAATTCTTAAAAAAATAGAAAAAATAAAACTTTGTTACTGATTCCGGATGAAAGAAAACATCGGTTTATTGTCCGTTTTCTACAAAAACGGCACACTTTCCGTGCCGTTTTTTGGCGCCATCCACATAATATATAGTCAATTAAATGTTCTGTTTACAGTATTTTTTTTTTTTATATTAGTTTTTTTTTCATCCATATTTATTTTCACGTAATTATAATAATGGATCTAACCTTATAAGAATTTATATAGGTTCAAAATGTCAATTTTTATTGTACATTTAGGAATTTAAGAGGTAATCAGAATAATTTATATCTTAATAACCAAAATATATTAATAATAAGCAATATATTTTTGTACACCTTGCATAATGCCTCTCATTTAATTTAATTGTTGATAATAATTATTAATTAATATTAATCCTAATAATTGATATTTAATAGCTAATAAATTATAACTGTTAATAGTTGATTGTTATAAGTATTTGATAAAATTATTATTATTTATTAATTATTATTAAAGATAAATATAAATATTGACTTTTTTATTTAAATATTAAATATTATTTTTAATAGAATAATTTAATTTTTATTTAAATAAATATGAGGTATTTCAAAAAAATTTCCAACTGAAAATTTTTATAAATAATAACTATTTAACCACTTAAAAACTATATAATAGCTAGCGCTATCACTAAAAAAAATTAAAATAAAAAATTAACAATTATATTAAAAGTTTTATCAAACACCCACTAAATACATATTCTCTTTATCTTAAAAAAATAATTATAGTTTTCTTTTTCGTCCGTCCTAAATTATATTCTACTTTTATTTTTTAAATGTTAATTTAGTAGATAATTATTAAATATACATTTCATTAATTTACATGATCATCGACATATCACATATATAATTATATTTTTATTTTTATTGAAATTATAAATTTAAGTTAAAAATAGGAGTATTTAAATTAATGCAAATATTTAAAAATAAAAAAAATAAAAACATTAGAAAGTTTATAATAGAAATAATTTAGACAAGAATATTTTAAGAAAAAAATAATAAAATTAATATAATACAAAGAAAATAACTAAATTTATTAATCTATAAATAAAATGAAACATAATTATTTTTTGAAACGGATGAAGTATATGATTTAAGTAATGTATTCATATTTGAATCCCTCTCCAAAATGTTAAAAAAAAAAATTATTATGTTAAATTTTAATTAAGAATATATGTTTTAGTATAGTTATATTTTTATTACTAATTTTGTCAAACCCAGTCATACATATAACTAATTAATTAAACCTATTACCAAAACTGCTAACTCAGAAGATGTTTCAAAAGACTGATACAGAGGTAATAATTATTAGGATGCTTATAAGAAATCTAAAAGACTGATAAACTTATAGTTAGGTGGGGAAAATAAAGTAACATTTTAAGAAAATACATGCATAAAATGGTTATAGGCTCTTTGGAAGATGTATTCTCACTAATGATCATTTCATATTTGAAATTGGCCTAATTTGGAGCCGCTTGGCAAGTGCAAGTAAAAAATTTGGAAATTGGTTAGGCATCTAATGAACAAAGAAGTATGTATATATGCTCCATATAGTACGTATTCTTGCATTGCATTCGCAAAGAAAATATTGGCAAATATGGAGAAGCTTGAGAACCAACCTTTGAAAACAGAGACTCTAAGCAAATATGATACAGATTTAACAAAAATGGCAAAAGAGGTAATGAAATCCCAATTCATTTCTCTATATATTTATTTGTAAATTGTTAATTTATTGTTTTGACTTTTGAACAGGGTAAATTGGAGCCTCTTATTGGAAGGCGACAGCAAATAGTAAGAGTGATGCAAATTCTTTGCAAAAGAAGAAAAAACAACCCTTGTCTTATTGGTGATCCTGGCGTAGGAAAAACTGTAGTAGTTGAAGGGCTTGCCATGAAAATTGCTTCCTTTACAGTTCCTCCTAAACTTCTAGGAAAGAAGGCACACAATTATAAGTTATATCCATTTTATTTGGTACATGTTAAATTTTTAAAAATGGAGGACTGTCAGGATTTAAACTCATAACCTCTTGCAATACGAGTCAGGCAGTCGACTAATAGTTGAATATGCATAACATAATTCAGGTATTTGCTTTAGACATGAGGCGCTTGATAGCTGGAGCCTCGAATCGAGGAGAGTTTGAGGAAAGGCTTATACAAATGGTGAATGAAGTGAAGGAAGCTTATGGAGAAATAATTATTTTCATTGATGAATTGCATACCCTTGTAGGAGCTGGGGCAGGCAAACAAGCATTAGATGCTGCTAATATATTGAAGCCTGCACTTGCTAGAGGCGAGCTAAAGGTAAATTTAGTTATATCAATGGAATTTTCTAATTGTTCATGGTCTCTCATTTGCTTAGTTTTATATATCTATATACGTAGTGTATTGGGGCAACAACGCTTGTGGAGTACAGAAAATATATAGAGAAAAATGGAGCATTGAAAAGACGATTTCAGAATGTAGATGTTCCTGAGCCTTCAATTGAGGAAGCAATTGAAATGCTAAAAGGGTTATGCCCAAAATATGAGTCTCATCACAATGTCATATATGAGAATGAGGCTTTAATTGCTGCTGTTAGTTTATCAAAGCAATACATCAGGTCAGATTTTCTTTTTTTTTTTTGCTGTCCGATAATTCTTTTTTATTGCTTGTTCAAATTGGTTAACATATTTTAATTTCTAGTTGAGATTAAATTTTTTGTATGTATTACAGTGACCAATTTCTGCCAGATAAGGCAATTGATTTGTTAGATGAAGCTGGTGCAAGATTACAGCTACAAGAAACACTGTCGCCATTCAAGAAAGGGATTGTGACTGAAAAGGAAATTCAACACATTGTCTCGATGCGGATAGGAATTCCTATAGAGAAAGTCACTGTCCAACAAGCAAAAAAATTGCTGAACATGAAGAAAAAACTGTTGGATTTGTGCCCTAAAGACCAATCATCAGATGATTGCTTTTTGGTACATTTTATATCATGATTTATATATATGGCTTTCATTATTATGATTATTTGAATAACTGCATAATATAAATTATTATAATAATATCTCTAGAATATGATATTCTAAAATCATCTCTAGTCAAGTATTATTGTGAAATGGGATATCAATAATACGTCGAGACTAGTATGTGTAGTGACTGATAACAACAGTCATGGATATGAGATATCAAGTCAACACATAAGTACATGTTGGAAAACTATGTATTAGATTGACCCATCATGAGAATACTACATGGATTGTTGTATGAGTGTCATAAGTATTTCTCATAGTGATAATAATAGCATGATCCTTTGACTTGAGATCATCAAAGATCCCAACATAAGTAGTTGTATATATTGATACTATTAAACGTCTTCCGTAATAGGATGTATTATAAAAATAGCAATTGGATATGCCACAAATTATATAGAGGGATGTTGAGTGATTAAGATAGGATTTGTCTCTCCTATACAACAAGAGTGATGTCTTTGGGCTCTTTGATTGAGTGAGACCTAAAATGCATGGCCATGCTCAAATGAGTCGATATGTGATATTGATGTCATTTGATTTAGGAGTCTACTCAGGTATCAAAAACATGAAGATTGAACTATGCGAGTATGACATATTCCATGACTCGTGTTCAATCGAGAAATCTAAGACAAAAGGATTCAATTACTTGGTAATTCTATCACAAGAAAGGTTATGTCGAGTCATTGACATTCTCGTGATTTAGGTAGCATTGATGTGTTGCTAGACACTGCTCACTATTTTATGTCACTACTAATGTTATGGGAATCTATAGGATCACACATTTAGATCGGATCGATAATAGGAATTTTAATTCATGAAATTGATTAAAATTAAATAAGCATTGGGCTAAATTGTTTAGCTAAGAACTAATATAAGCCCAAAATTCGAGCCCAAGTCAGATGGGGCGAATTAGGGTTTTATTAGTTAACCTAATGCTAGGGTTAAATCCCTATAAATACACATATGATGTTATTTTTAGGAGTGAATTATTTTTCTGCCGTTTTTCAGAAAAAGAAAGTGAACTCTAATCCTAATTCTCTTAGATGAATCTAGTAAAACGTCTTAGAGATTATCTTCTTGTTCGTGAGATGAATCGAAAGAGATACGATCCGTTCGTGTGGACACCGTAGAGGCAGAAGGCACAAAAGCTTCTGCTCCTGACTCATAATCATTCTTTCATAGTCGAATTATCAACCAAAGGTATAAACCCTAACCTTTTGATCTGGATCTTCATATGGATCATGGAGGAAATCGAATAAAAATTTTATTCCGCTGCCCTTTTCTGATTTCGATTTCCTACACTACCACCTCCAGTATAGCCTGTGGTACAGCCTATAGTGCCACCAGTACCCCAGAGACAGCCGACAGAGGTACAGGGGGATAGAGTACAGAAGGTGATTCCTGAGGGTGGAGTATCGATTGGGGAGTTTATGAAACTCAGGTTGCCTACATTCGCTGGGGAATATGGTACAGACCCTAGTGATTTTATTGATAGAGTTAACAGGACGGTTCGGACATTGCCTTGTTCTGAGGTAAGAACCATAGAGCTGGTAGGGTTATTATTAGAGGTAGATGCAGCTACTTGGTTTACTGACCATATTGATGCAAACATTCACAGTGATCATCCGATGTCCTGGGATGAATTTAAATAGAATATGCTAGATGAATTCCTTACAGAGGGTTTGAGGGAGAGCAATATAGTGAAGTTTGAACAATTGAGACAGGGGAACATGTCAGTATTGGAGTATGCCAGAGAGTTCCGCCGAATGAGTAAATATGCCAGGAAGATTGCCCCTACTGAGGATGACCTGATCAGACGGTTCAGGAGGGGTTTACATGCTACTCTCCATAACATCTCACTGGCTATGGAGTTTACTTCCTTGAGCAAGGCTATTGACAAAGTAGCACAAATGGAAGCAAAATACAAAGAGGATAGATATGATAGAGTGAAAAAGAAGAAGGGCAGAGGAGGAGAGTATAGGAGACCCGGGGAGGGGACATACCAGTCTTTTGCAGTTAGACCTCCTCCCAGACCAGTACAGTCATTGCCACCACCTGGTGTGAGACAGGATTTCAGCAGAGGCACGAGTATGAGACCTCCTGTTTCCAACTATTACAGAGGTCCTGCTAGACCACCCCAGATGACACCATCAGTGCCTATTTGTACTTTTTGTGGTAGGGCACACACGGGTATGCCGCATCAGAGCAGGTGCATGTCACAGATGTGGGCAGGTTGGGCATTTCTACAGGGAGTGCCCTATGCACAGAGTTACACAGCCATCTGAGGCAGGATCTTCCCAGCCTACAGTACAGGGTAGAGGGAATGCTGGTAGAGGCAGGCCAGTTGGACAGAGCCAGACTGTGGGACAGCCAGCTGCTGGTAGAGGACAAGGGAGAGTATTTGCAGTAACTCAACAGCGGGCCCAGAAATCCCATGATACTGTTGTAGGTAAGATTTCTATACATGATCTAGTGGCTTATGTCTTGGTTGATTCGGGTGCAACCCATTCCTTTATATCTCCTTTTTTTGCTTTGAAATTGGGGTTGGGTAGAAAACCTTTACTTGTGCCCTTAGAAATACCACACCTATGGGAGATAAGGTTATAGTAGGACATAAGTATGATATTTTTGATGTGAGAATTTGTGATAGATCATTGCCTGCTGAATTGATTGAGTTACCTATATTAGAATTTGATATTATCCTGGGTATGGATTGGTTGACTGATCACATAGCTACTATTGATTATGCTTTAAAGAGAATTAAGTTTAGACTCGATAGGCAGGAAAAGTTCAATTTTTAGGGGGAGGCTAACAGTCATATATCTGGGTTAGTGTCTGCCTGTATTGCAGAGAGATTGATTAAAAAGGGGTGTATTGCTTATTTAGCCATAGTGGTTGATACAACATGATTGACTAAAGAGTTAGAACAGATTCCAGTAGTAAATGAGTTTACAGATGTGTTTCCAGATGATCTTCTAGGACTGCCACCAGAGAGGGAGATCGAATTTGAGACTGAGGTCTACCTTGGTACTGATCCTATTTCTGTCCCACCCTATAGGATGGCACCACCTGAGCTAAAGGAATTAAAGAAGCAGTTATAGGAATTGTGTGATAAGAAATTCATTCGACCCAGTAGTTCACCCTGGGGAGCACCTGTGTTGTTTGTTAAGAAAAAGGATAGGACATTGAGAATGTGTATTGATTATAGGCAACTGAATAAGGTGACAGTGAAAAATAAGTATCCTTTGCCTAGAATTGATGACCTATTTGACCAACTACAGGGAGCTAGCTATTTTTCAAAGATAGATTTGAGGTCAGGGTATCATCAGCTGCGGATTAAAGGTGAACACATCTCAAAGACTGCCTTCAGAACATGGTATGGGCACTATGAGTTTTTAGTGCTACCTTTTGGATTGACGAATGCCCCAGCAGCCTTTATGGACATGATGAACAGGGTATTCAGATCATTCCTTGATAAGTTCATCATTGTTTTTATTGATGACATTTTGGTGTATTCCAGAAGCAGAGAGGAGCATGAAGAACACCTCTGAATCACATTGCAGTTATTTAGAGACCATCAATTGTATGCAAAGTTCTCAAAATGTGAATTCTGGCTGACAGAGGTGATATTCTTGGGGCATGTTGTGAGTAAAGATGGTATCAAAGTGGATCCACAGAAGGTAGAAGCAGTTGCTAACTGGCCATGTCTCACCACAGTTACAGAGATCCAGAGTTTTCTGGGTATGGCAGGGTACTATCGCCGGTTTGTTAAAGATTTTTTCAGAATTGCTGCTCCAATGACAAAGTTGACCAGGAAGCAGGTGAAGTTCCAATGGAATGATGATTGTGAAAAGAGTTTTCAAACTCTTAAAGCCTGTTTGACTACAGCACCGATATTGACACTTCCTACCGAGGCAAGCAGTTTTGCTATATACTACGATGCTTCGAGGATTGGTTTAGGATGTGTATTGATGCAGGATAGAAAAGTCATTGCATATGCTTCCCGACAACTGAAGAAACATGAGGTGAACTATCCCACTCATGATTTGGAAATGGCTGCTGTAATCTTTGCTTTGAAGATATGGAGGCATTACTTATATGGGGTCAGATGCGAGATTTACACTGATCACAATAGCCTTCAATACATCCTACAGCAGAAGGAACTGAATTTGAGGCAAAGGCAATGGCTTGAGCTATTGAAAGACTATGACTGCCAGATTTTGTATCACCCTGGGAAGGCAAATGTGGTAGCAGATGCCCTGAGTAGGAAATCAATGGGAAGTTTGTCCCATGTGACTGCTACAGAGAGACCATTGGTAGAGGAACTGCGGGAATTAATGGCTATGGGTTTGACTCTGGATTTGGAATCACGGGGGTAGGAAACAGTACTGATAGCCCAATTTCAGGTGAAGTCATTATTGATAGATGAGATAAAAAGCTCCCAGAAAGAGGGTACACAGTATATGAAGATTAGAGACTTGGTTTAGAATGGTAAAGCTCCTGACTTTGATGTTAAGGGAGATGTGCTTAGATGTAAGGGATGATTGTATGTTCTTAATGTTAAAGGGTACAGAGAGCAGATCATAAAGGAGATTCACTATTCTCCTTACACAGTTCATCCTGGAGTAACCAAGATGTACCATGACTTGAAGGAATTTTATTGGTGGCCAAACATGAAGGGTGATGTAGCAGAATATGTTTCTAAATGTCTAGCCTGTCAGCAGATGAAATTTGAACATCAGAGACCTTCAGGTTTGCTTCAAGAGATCCAGTTACCGGAGTGGAAATGGGACCAAGTTACAATGGATTTTGTTGTGGGTTTGCCTAAGACACATAAGGGGTATGACTCAGTATGGGTGATAGTGGATAGATTGACAAAGTCAGCTCATTTCTTAGAGGTGAAGACCATATATACAGCTGCACAGTATGCCCAACTCTATCTAGACAAGATTGTAAGGTTACATGGGGTTCCATCGGTGATCATATCGGATAGAGGTACTCAATTCACCTCCAGGTTTTGGCAGAAATTCCAGGAGGCATTGGGAACTACATTGCATTTCAGCACAGCATTCCATCCTCAGACAGATGGACAGTCAGAGAGGACCATACAGACACTGGAGGACATGTTGAGTTTGTGTGTGCTGGACTTCAAAGGCAGTTGGGATAGCTTTCTACCATTGATAGAGTTTGCTTACAACAACAGTTACCATTCAACCATTGGAATGGCACCATATGAGGCACTCTATGGCAGGAAAAACAGATCACCAGTATGTTGGGTGGAACCAGGTGAAAAGTAGTTAGAGGGACCGGATCTGATTAGAGAGACAATGGAGAAGGTTCCTATCATTCAGCAGAGAATAAAGACTGCTTTCAGTAGACAGAAGAGCTATGCGGATCCAAAGAGGAATGATGTACAGTTTGCAGTGGGTGACCAGGTTTTTCTGAAGATATCACCTATGAAAGGAGTGCTGAGGTTTGGAAAGAAAGGCAAGTTGTCACCTAAGTACATTGGACCTTTTGAGATATTGGATCGGGTTGGCAATGTATCATACAGATTAGCTCTTCCACAGAGTATGGGGCATATTGACCCAGTATTTCATATCTCCATGTTAAGGAAGTATGTCTCAGATCCATCACATGTGTTACAACCCCAAGAAGTTGAAATTGATGAAGCATTGTCATATGAGGAAGTTCCAGTATAGATTGTTGATTATTATACTATACAGCTTCGGAATAAAAGCATCCTTATGGTTAAAATTCAGTGGCGTAGCAGAAGCATAGAGGAGTGCACCTGGGAGAGTGAGACAGAGATGAGGCATAGATACCCCCATCTTTTTGATGGAACAAGTTATTTATCCATCCTATAGTTTTAAGTAAATTCGGGGATGAATTTATTTGTAGGGGGGTAGAATGTAACACCTCAACCTAAATCCTATTGGAACCCTTAAAGAGGGGCTTAGGGGGAAATTTTTGTTTTCTTTATAACATGTTGTTATTGTGTATTTATGCATGAAAATGATATATATGCATGTTATATGACTTGATTTTAGGCATAGAAGTGATTTAAAGGCTGTTAGGACAAAATCGGGAAATTTT